>BMAO01017713.1:0-40905 GCA_019973975.1 Trichonephila clavata
CCCGTTTCACTGGAAAGTGTTGCTCGGAAAAAAACTACATCTTTACAAGATTTGAAAAATGTTTTCGAAAGATATATACAATGAATATATTTTTATTTCAGCAAGCTACCACTTTGCAAATATGTTTTTAAAGCGCAGAGTACTTTTAAAGTATCAGGACAATAAATAAAAAGAATTTCCAGTAATTCGAAATCCTCGGCCTACATAAAATTTTTTAAATGAACGTTATAAGTTAAAATGGACGGATAGTTTTTAAAAGGATTTTTTTTAAAAATAAAAACAATGAAAATCGTTTTAAAGGAAACTGAAGGGTCTGTTCGTCTTTTGTTTCTGATCAACAACCTTAAGAAGCTTCATCTTCATTTTAAGTGAAGCAGCAGTTTGCTTCCCACCTGAGCTCTTTGCTATTATGCTCATTAAAAATTACTCTAAAATAGAAAAAATGAGAAGCAAACTCACTGATTTTTATTAATCACACTGCGTTATACACGTCATGGAATTCCAAAGCCAACTGGTGAGAGATAACATGTTTGTAGGTGGTGTTTGCAGGGGTGGAGGGTTGAAGTACCTTAGACGAACAAAATTGGTTCGTGTCACTAGCTATTCCGAGGGTATTTCAAAGCCAAGTTAGCCTCCTTTCTACGAAACATGTGAAACCAACTGTCTTTCATTTCAGCCCCCCCCTCTTAAATCTCGGCTGCGTGGCTGGTGTTTACCGTATTTTGTTCATTCCCAGAAAATATTTTTTTTTCGTGTTAAGAGAAAAAATGCATGAAAATTCATAGAAGTTTGTCGGGACTGTTGCATTATTTCGTGTTAACCGATATTTCATCTTAAGCAATTTCGCGTTAAACGTATTTCCATGTATGTGAAAAGTAAAAATATATATTTAGACATAAATCAATTACTTACTAAATACATTGCAAACACCGTACGTTAACCTCTCTGATACATATTAATAAAAAGATATTCCAGTCGTTATGTTATGAAAAAAAGCAATGGTAGGCAGCAATTGCCCACCCCATTCGACAGCCAACAATGGGCTCGAGGGGGTTGCTATACATAAAAAATAAACTATGTGGGTCATTTAGTTCTGAATATAAATCGAAATATGCAATATGTAAATATGAAATAGGTTCTTTGAAATTATCTTTAATATACTATTTATTGACGTCGGAAATTATTTTCTTTCCTACTCTTCTCGTTTGCTTCGATTGAATAACTTTTCTAATTATTCTTGCTTAGGAATTTAATTCACTGATCTTTTATTTACATTCGTTTGATACTTTGATGCTCAAGTTGTCATTCTTTTTACAATGAATTTTGGTGGAGAAATGTCCAGTTGACTGTTAGAATTCAATTTTGATTTGTGTTTTTGGCACGTAAAAGAAAAAGGCTGTTGCTTTTATTCATGAATTTATTTAGATTTAAATTGTAAAGATTTTCTTTTCTACATATTCTTGTTTCATGCGTCCCTAGTTTCAATTAAAAAGTTTAATTTATTCCAAATGGGTTCTCTTAACCCTATTTCGAACACTGAAACATCCAAACAAAAACGACAAATCGGTCCATGTTGGAGCGGTGCACAGCCGGAAATAACGGCTACGGTGTCGTCCTTGTCACTGAAACGCAGTTGGAAAGCATTCCATCTTATGAACATCTAAAAAGAACATGTATTTCGACAATCAGTTCGAAAGGTCACTTTATTTGTTGTTGTTTCCAAAAACAAAAACAAAACACGAAAAAATGCAATAACTGTTATTTTTTAAGGAAGATATATTTTTTATTTCATTTCAAATTGGGCTGCGGATTGGTATTTTTACCATTGCTGACCTAGTACATTCCCCGGGAAACGGTATCACTTTTTAGTGGGGCACTGAATAAGTAATTGCCGTGACGTAATTTTGATGCTCAATTTCCTCCACAGTAGGAGGCACATGAGTTCTGACGATGCAAAATGGTACATGGAATTGATTTTGCCAAGAGAATTCAAGTCAAAGATGCACTCTAGGGGTATTTAACATGCCACATAATCGTACAACCTGGACACTGTCAATTTTCTGCATCATAAGAAATCCACCGACTAATGCCTCGGACGAACCCATAAATTTTGGCGTACAAGGCCAGTGCCAAGCCAACTACGCACATAAAGTGAAAATGTATTTGAAAAAGGTGTTTCTGAATGTTTAAAACGAATAGTAGAGTACCTCAAAGTATTTTCTATTCGCCATTAGAGAAAGTTTTTACGCAGCTTTACATTTATAAAAATATCAATAACACAAACGACTCGTTTGTAAGCCTCATGTTATACTTGTCGGCAAAAAGGAGTATACCTAGAGCAAAAAAAAAAAGAAGAAAAAGTAGAAATGCACCCCCCCCCCCGCTATTTATAAAAATGTATACATTCAACCATTAAATAGATGTGTTTTTTCGTATTCAATATCTGTAAATGGGAGTTCTAAGATCTGCATAAAAGAAAATGCACTGCTTTTCTCGAGGCGTAGTGTGCAAAGGTTTTGGAGTGGAGAGACGACCTCGTGATGGAGCCGTGTCCGTAAGTTTCTCTAATTTTGAATAGGGAGGGCCCATGCCTTAAGGTGTCTCTGACCGCATAGTATAAAAATCACTTCGAGATTAAACTCGAAGTTTTATCGCTTTACATGTCATTTTTCTTCAAATCACTTAGTAAATATTTCTTTAAAAAATTAAGTACACAATTTTAATATCAAGAAAGTACAATAAGTGAAATGTAGAATGAAACTGTGTTGGGGAAATGCATTAGAATGGTTTTTGATAAAAATTTCTTTAAAGATTTTACTTCAATTCATTGGAAGTTTTAGTCCACTTTATACATGTAAAATATTAATAATATAATAACTGATTTATAAAAATGCATCTAATTATGTAATTGTATACATTTATTCATTAAATTAATAAATTATCTATTTATATCATTTTTATATTTTTATACATCCAATCACTCCTCCCGAAATGTAGGGAACTGTTACCCCTGCAAGGTATCTAAAAGTTAAATTGTAATTTGAGTTCATTTTGTTTTCATTCCCATACAAAACTGAAAGGATGAGTTTGGTCTCGTTATAAAAAATACATATCATCAATGCACTCATTTTCACTGTTTCCGTTAGAGAAAACATTTCTGAAGACTCAATATGTAATTTAAAAAGCAATGAAAAAACGTAGCTCCAATTCCGACACGGCTCCCAAATAGATCTCACTCTGAAAAGTTAATGAAAACAAACTATATCTTTTCCTTAAAAACATTGTGTATGAAATATTCTGCACTTCTATTTACATTGAAAGGGGAGTATTGCATATATTTCATGCAAATGCTTGCAATGAATCCATAACTGTGTGCCGACTATTCAAATATTCACTCCAGTGAGTGCAAAACAAAAAAGTCGTTAATATTCGTGTGACTTTGTTATGAAATACCATTTTAATAGGGGAAAAAACCTCACGCCAACTGCCCGTATTTTTAATTGCATTGTATATTTCTTTCTACAGTTGTTGAAACATCATTTTTTAGTTTAGGTTTCCATTGGAGAGTAAAGTATGGAATTCCATGACCGTTAAAACTAATGAGCTGGGATTAGAATCTTGTTCGGACTTATCTTTTTTTTTTTTTTTTTTTTTTTTTTTGAGAAATGTTCAACTGTTTTATTTAAGACTGGAATATGTACGTTGGGAATTTAAATGTAACATACATAAAACCCAAACAAGATATACTTATTTTTCATTGAATGATATATAAATGGGGAATCAGTATTTATTTAACACATTCTCAGTATTTTTTTCATTTACCTTGCATATTCCAATGTAAAACAAGTTTTTCTAATCATTTTTTGTTCTGGTAAAAAATTGAAACTCTTTCAAGGATGTAATTTTTAAAATGTTTTGATGAGAATCTACAAAAGTCAAGGATATGTTTTGAAGCTACAAGCGGTAATATTCTTTCAGGATATAAAGAATAGGTGCCAATATAATAACAAATATCTAATTTCAATCAACATTCAGCAAATGAATCCAAAAAAGGTACAAAAATATGTAACTGGTTTAATACAAAAGTGAAGTAGTCAAAAGGTGAATCATGCTCTACTAAAAGACTCGGTAATATGAGTTGAGTATCCTTATCTTTACTTCTACACTTTATTATGTTATGAAATAAAATCCCGGAATAGTTTGTTATTAAAACTCTGTAGTTCCAAAGCAATATCCTGTAATAAGTGTTTTACACATGGGGGCAAGTAGTAATCTATATTTTATTTAGGTTTCATTACTTATTTTACATTCAATTTTGTAACCTATGATAACCAGAGTAAGTTATCAAGAAAAGTTCATAAAAATATACATTAAACGTACGTTCCAATAGATTAACTTAAAATTGCTCAGTCTAATAAAAAGTTCAAACGATTCACAGAAGAGCAATTTTTACTTCAGATAATATTTCATATATAAAGATTTATAATGACAAATTTCTCATTCACAATATTAACACAATTATATGAATACAATTTAAATGTTTAACTATTTTAAAGCCATGGCCAACTACAAGAATTCACCCAAAAATATTCTCTAAAAGACTAAATTATAAATGCATCTAGCCTTACTGAGAACATCAGCTAATATTTTCAATCAAACACATTCTTTATTATAAATTAAATAATAACACACACAGAATATTCAGTAAAAATGTGTAGTTTTTAAGGACTTAGCTTTGACTGTTAGTATTCTCGTCGTTCGAGGGAGTTATTTGTATTTCAAAAAATATTCCTTTCGAAAACATTTCACTGCTTAATACATACCTGTTGATTCTCTTGCATGTCCAGAGAAGTCGGTTGCTGCCTAAAAGGTCTTGTCCCATTCGAACCACTCGCAGTGCCATTTGAATTATCTAATATCAGCATTAGTTGGCATCCATAATCGAGATGTAAAAACATATGGCAATTAAATACTTCCGAAAATCCTTTTTTGAGGTGTGAAATAAATAAATTTTAATGAAACAGTAATTCCGCTGATTGAAAAAAAAATCTATTTTTTTCCGGCCGTTTACTGGAAAAAAACTAGCGTTCAAAAGGATTGTTGATGACTAATATGAGATTGCGCAATGGCTTAAGAATTATACGTGTCTACATTTGTGGGATCTTTGCTTTTAAATACAAGGTTGTATTTTTGTTTGGAAATTGCAATAGAGTTAAAAACATGTGACTAATGTGGAATCAAAAAGAGAACAAATGGGTTTTGAAAAAGAAATTGAGACTTTGATTGCCATTAAAAAATGTTCAAAAGGTTGGCTTTAAGAAGCTCTGGAACATTTCTAGTGGTACAAGTTTAAAAACTCATAACACATAACAATCTACGGATTTTCCATTATTCATGCTTCGCGTTTATTCAAACTTCAATTCCTCAATCTCTGTCTAGATATATTTCAAATGCTCGAACATATCGGTTTGCAGTGTAATGTATCTAATTATGCATTGCTTAATTCAGTTATTCTGAATAGATATGTATTTAGAACGCATTCCTACCTAAGGCAGAGAATTCCATCTTTCATTAAATAACTGCAGTCTCGTGTTATCCTGATTTAACACAGTTAAAAGCTTCTACTTACCATTAAAGTCTGCAGAAACTATTTCAACGATTTCTACGTTGTAACGCTTGTGATCGCCGTAACATAGCTTCTTTGTACACAAGGAAATCAATTCTTTCGAATGACCAAAGGGTCTGAAACACTTGACGGTACAGAATTCATAAATTACTTTGGCAAAAGCTTCTTCATTAGAACACTCTTCTGACGGCCCAATGGTCACCTGATCTCCAACCCTCTGGACTCCATTTCAAAGTCGATTCTCGGGGAGATTTTTGAACATGAACAAAAACCACCGAAAGGGGAAGAGAAAGACTCGCTTTTTTCAGATTTTGAAAGAATTTCGTAATTGTAGTGGTAATTATATTTTACTTATAGTAGAAAAAAATAGTTTTCTTCTAAAAAAATATAAATAACTTTTTCTTAATTCGATTTTTAAAAGCAATTCTAAAGAAAAATGTCGCTTGACTTTTAAGATTCACATTTATACAGTTGAAAATTAATCACGATAAAAACAAGTATCCCATCTAAAAAAAAATGAAAATCTGTATTAATTACAAACGTATTTCCTGCTGCACATTTTTTTATGCTTCGGAGGTAGTAAATCCTTTCTCAACTAGCAGTTAAAATGTCACATTCTGAGAAGTTAACACAGCAACACTTGCTTAATATGCATTTCTTATATTCTCAGAGACATATGTCTGAGGTTGATACATCTTTAGATAATTCCTCTGTTTGAATGAATTAATAAGAAAAATATATCTAAGTACTATCCTTTTTAAATAGAATAAAAAGTTGTATTTGAAATAGTTTTAACTAAGCAGCGGCAAATGGAAATTAAATTCGATGGTGAGAAAAAGAATAACTTCCGAAATATTTCAAGTGAGGATGAAAAAAAAATCCCTCACAGTTGATTTGAATCGCAATTGAATTTTTTTTTTACAGGTAAATTCAGTACAAATTTTAACTGCATGAAATTTGGGATTTTTTTTTCTTTTCACCCTTCTCTCTTTTCGTCATTTCTTAATATTCATTTCACATAATGTAATTTGGAAATGTGCAAAAAACTGATGCAAAAATCAAACGGAAAATAAAAACAATTCCTGAATAATATGTATTGTCATAACTTATGTAACATTTTCTGAACGTATAACAAAAAATGATGATGATTACGAATAAATTGGTACTGTCTTAGAAGTCCTCTCAAAATATTCCACAAAATAAATCGAATTCTTTAAATTATTATGTGAAATAGAACGATGTCCTATTATTTTTGAAAAATTAAAATCTATATTTGAGAACGTAGTATTCTCTAAAAAGCAGATTGCATAAAAAAAACTTTTTTTTCGTACTCCAGGTTTGAATAGGTGCAAACAGCAATTGGATTTTACGGAATGAAAATGTATATCATTCACTTTCCTACGAAATTTAAAAAGGGAAAGGACAAATTAACGTTTTCCTACTGCGATGAAATGAGCAAAACGCAGAAAAAAATACCCAATAATAAATAAATCGTAATTACATGTATTAATTCGAAAAAATATTATTATCTACCAGCAATTCACACAGTTGCATCAAAATACGAGGAAAAAATTCTCAGCACTTTTCCGTAGAAGCACTTAAAAATTCAAATAACAAGGTTAAGGCGATCGTAGAAACGTTTGTTCGCAACAACAATTAATTATGAAGAAAGGTTAAATTCTCTCTCTCTCTCTTTCTACTTTTGTTACTAAACTACAAATATCTTAAGACGATTTTCTTTCATAAATAATTAATATTACTGAGTAAATTAAATAAAATTAATCTTGAGCAGAAAGAGAGTGAAATGGACATGACAGGAAATATTAAACTACAGGAAAATAATTAAAAAATCAGAATCACTTCTTCATCTTTTTAAAAAAAATTTTGTTTTTCTAAATTCTATTAAAAAAATTTTATATTATGCGCTGAAAAGAATCGATGTTGTTAATCGTAATCGTTCCTTATATGACCGAGTATCCAAACATTCAAAATCGTCTGCACTTATTATAAACAAACATTTGTGGTCCAAGTATTATTCAGATTAAAATTCGCTAGCAAAGAAACACATTTATTTGGTTTTTTATAAAGAGAAAATTGTACAAGGAAGAAATTTCCGAAATAGTGTAAGGACAGGGGAAAAAATTAAATATGTAATACGGAAAACGAATTATTTCTGCTGCTTAGCAAGTAGACACAAGGAAGAAATACATTTTCATAATCATTCTATCAGTTCCAAAATAAAAATTAAGAAATTCCTTAAAAACAGTGTTAAGAAGACAACTTTGTATTCACTGACACATAGTATATTTCAGATTTAATTTGATTAAAAGGTTTAGGAGAATGAGCATTTGAAATTTCCCAAACGCATGCAATATATATTATATAATTCAAGGTATTTTTATTTTAGTATTGTATGATTGTAAAGCTGTTAAAGAAGCATACCTTTCTCCATGACATTTTAATTATTCCAAAAAACTGATGTTTTTTCTTCTTCTTTTTGATCGCATTAAGAAGTATACACAAGAAAAGCTTAAGAGGTCCATCGATCGAAAAGAAAAACGTGGAACAATGCTAGTTAAGAATCTTTCCCTTAGAAGATACAATTCGGTATGAAAACTGTTTGTGGTCCGGATAAATTAAATAACAATAAAACAAATATCAAGAAATCGCTTACACAAGTCATTGCTTGATCTGGTTTCTTCAACACATACAAATCGAAGGAAAATATATTTTTTCAAGAAAATTTTTTTCATTGCAATTGTTTTATTTATTTATTTATCGTCATCTGGTTTTGATGTGAAATGAGAAAATATGCAATGAGGGAAAGCGGTCTGTGGTTTTAGCAATCCAACCAATAGTATTGAAACAGAAATTTTGAATAAATCCGAACAACTAGTAAAATTGAATGAATTTAATAAAATGTGGATTATATACACATACATATTTATATTCTAAATGTTTTCATATCCAGTAATGAATTTCTTTTGAAAAACTAACTTGCATAAATTAGCTGTTCCTAACTTTTGGAAACCATCTTATAAATCCCTTTCCATCTAATCTAGCACATTTCGCTTGGTATAATTTAGTACACAAGATATCAATCAGAAATGTTAAAATAACCTTTTAAATATTTATATGCTTTATGAAACATTGTGTAAGGAATTAATATCTAACAGGTTAGCACAAAGTTTACAATGTCCAAAGATTCATTGGATTTGAAACGTTCATTGGAAATTTAAGGTACACCCATTGATTATATTCAGGAGCTCACAAAAACTATCAGATATTTGCAGATGTATAATATAATACATAAGCAAGTTCTATGCATGAAACACGATTTAAAAATATTTTCCAAAAATATAAAAATAATCAACTCTAAAAGCGCGAAATATTTTAGTAAACGAGAATTTTTAAAATCATTAGAAGAAATCGAGTAACACTATTCTAAGATTTCAACATACAACACTGTTCGATGGTCCAGTTGCGGTCACGTTCTAAATTGATTTCTCAGCTTATTAGGCGAAATAAAGATCTTTTTTTAATTGAAAAAACAATAGCTTTGATGAGTTTTTACAAACCGATTGGTTAATTCGAACTCATGTTTCTTTACGACCATTCAGCATTCAAATGAAAATAATTAAAAACCTTTTAGAAAATGGTGTTATTGTATTACTAATGCATGAAAACATTGAGGAAATATTTATGACGAACTTGACATTTTTCATTCGAGATTTGGAAATGAAAGCCGTGAAATAGTTTTCTCAACAACAAAATTTTTTCCAAAACTCGGTAACTTTTTCATGTATAACACATATTTGTTATTTTCTTCTATTCTTTTTATTAACACTGAACCTTAAAGTTGCGTTACGGCTATTGGCAACGGATCTCGTAATTTTGAACCTTGGTCAAGTGACACCTGAGCTAGAACCTTACTCTACCCATACCTTTCATTAGGTTTTATAAACGAAGAATTTTTCATAATATTTGTGTTTTTCTTTATTCATCGCTCATTCAGATACTGAGTTCAAGGTGCCATCTGGCACAGTAATTCATGTTGTAAGTAATTAAAAATTTTCTAGAAGACGATCTTTATTTATTGCTTTTTATTTGCAAAACAAGAAGGAAATGTAATTTGTTTTAGAGCGTTTCAAAAAACAAAAAAGTACACAATCGTATTTTCTTTGATTGACAAATTTTCAAAACATTGGTACCTATTTTACCCCCCCCCCCGTCTTATAGAATGAGCTAATGATCCGCGAATTAACATTGAAAATAATGAGCAAATTCGGTTCCTTTTTCAAAAAGATTCGCCAGTTCTGGTTATAGAAGATGAAATGTACGCCATGTTTTACAGCACAGACAAAACTTAAGATATGTTAAACGAAACCAACAACCTTTTTACTTCCCAGTGACTTGTGTTTTGTATTCAGTTTAAAGATTTCAAACATTGAAGAAGTATACATATTATGGTTATATAGAAGTCAGTGTTTGATAAGGAAAATCATCTCTCTTGTAGCTTTATACATCCTTAATGTCATGGATATGAAGAAAATATTTGTACATTACCCGGATTTAAACAATTTGTTCATTGTCCCGCGGCGTTTTAAAGAAGTCCTGATTTTTAGGAAGAATGCATGGCAAGTAAGGGAACGGTGGGAGACAGAAAGGGAATATACGGTTTTCGGCGGCTATGTGGTTATTTCACCAAGACATGGGTTTTATATTAGTTTTGTTAATTTTATGATGTTAAACTTTAATAATTTAAACTAAACTTAGTGGCGCAACACCCCATTGAGGTCCAAGTTTTCTGTGCCCATCTCAGTTTTCGCGATCTTAGACACTGAAATGCAGTAGCAGATGTTCTGGTCAGGTGGTCAGTTTGAGGCGAAACCTCCAGTACTCGGTTTCCAAGCAAGCTTGGTACTCATTTATCAACCCACTGAAGGGATGAAGTTTTCCTTCAAGAAGAAAAAATTGTTGAGTACTGACTATCGAGAACTGTTCATTAAAATTGGCAACATCGATCCATTGTTAGGCTTTGACCATCATTGTTTGGATTTAATGAACAATGGCGTTTTTTTTGGCATTGGGTAACGACGAAAAAATTTTGTAACTGTCTCTCAGGCGACATTACAATGATATTGAGTATTTTTTTCGGGGGGTGTGTGTGTTAAAACAACAACTTAACTGGAATGATGTGCAAAATTCATTCAATTAATTCCTCAAAATTTCCCGTATATAAATGTTTCCTAAAATGATTTTTAATGGAATGTCATTATTAAAAAAATTATTGATACGGAACAGGCGAAATCTTGGGCGTCAGAAAAAACCATAATAGAGAACAAATGGTTAGTTTTGTTTGTTACATTCATTTGAGACAAATCATTCTCCATACAATGATGCTTTAGAAGTTTTGGAATACAATTAGCCTTTACCAGGAATTACTACTACGACTGAACTCGTTTTTTCTACCGTAATTGAAGTGTGGACATCAGAAAAGTCTCAACTAAGCCATTTTATGTTTGAAATGTAATTTAACAAACTCTTCTGAAAAATTCCATGACCTTTTAAACAACGACAGCAATCCACTAAAAAATTTCACTTAAATGAGAAATATACCAAGGAATAAAAATAATACTATAGTATTGTATTATATATATTTCATTCTTTGTACAGTAACTATATGTAACTTTTTAATGTATTATAACTGTAAATTGTACTTACGTTTAAATTTTTAAAAATATATATTACCATACAATTTATACGTTCTATGAAAAATTTTGTTACTCTATAAGGACCAAACTTTTAATCAAGAACCCCTCCCCCTTGGTTCAGTGGTGTCCCGTTTTACTATTGCTAACATCTGGTTACCTTATCTTATAAGCAATAAGAGTATTCCTTTTTTAACCCTCACCACATTTAACCTAAATAATAAGGAAATGGCAATTTAAAAAATTATTTGGGGAGGGGAAAGTTAATCCCCCCCCCTTCGAACTCAATGAACATTCGATTTCAGTACAAACTTTTTATGGAAGCTTAACTCCATTATAAGGATCCTGATTTGAGGACGTGAACCTGTGAATGGGTGTTTTTACTTCAAATTATTTTCCATTAATTTAAGAAGAAAAAAAAAAGGAATTTTGATAAAAAAATATTATTATTATTTTAAAAATATTGTTCTCTTACAAATGCCTTACCTAGACTGTAATTCAATCAATCTTCTGAGATCCACTGCTTCTGAGTAAGGTATAAATAAATTGCCAACATATTAACCCGCGTCACAAATCGATACCAAGTTTATATTTACTGCCAACCTCTTACATTAGAGGTGTCTCAAAACACTCATTACTTTTGTCTCTATTTATTTCCCTTGTGAGTGAAATGTAGCTGTTGATTTAAAATAAAATCTTTTTTTTAAAAGAAAAAAAATATTTTACATAGACGTCATTCTAATGAAGCTATTCTAAAACGCACTTAAAGAAGGAAGTAAAGGTTATTAAACACATATTTTTAAACAATGCAATGAAAGAATTAAAGCAAAATAAAAATAAGTACATAAAACGTACACTAAAAACAACAATAAAAGTTTTGTCGGCGTAATTATTCAAATCCGCTGCTTTTTTCCCCTTACATCTTGAAAACCACAAGATCAAAAATTGTTTCAAAATTATTCTTGACTAGCTGAAATGCCCGTTCTTCGCACGGATTAAGTTTTAAAAACAAAAATTCTTCTATCATAGCAATTATAATATTTTTTAGGGAGGGTAAAACCCTGTATGAAGTAGAAAACCAAAAATTAAAAACATTTCTTTTCAAATGAATGTTCACATTAGAAATAATTTTAAACAAATTTCAATTTGGCTTCAAAGTAAATAATAATTTAACAAAAACAAATATTTCAATGTAAGAGAGAAAATTAGCAAGCTAAAGAGTAAATAGATATGAATGAATGCAAATATAAATAAAAATTATTACAAAAAAGTGATAGCAGTAGTGAGTTTCTGCTATAGGAACTATTGGTGAAATAACCTGCAATAGATGAGCCGAAAGAAAAAAATGAATGATGATAAACTGATTCACTAAATGCTATCATGAATAAGAAATATTAGAAAGCATTCAACTAAAAAAAATTAAATTAGCATTGCACCCATACCTCATATAATACTATCCAACATCTCAGTAATACATCTAATATAGAGTATTAGTTCAGAACTGAAATAGGAATTATAATATTAATTTAAATTAAAAGGTTATTAAAACAGAAAAAGTAAGCCCTAAATTTGATAAAATTGCCATAAACAGTTCTGAACGACAAATAAAAAGCACATAACTGAAAATCTTAAACATTTAAAATTGAAAAATAAATAAAAAAATATAAAAGTTACCTTACATATAGTATGTTGAAATTATAATATTAATTCAAATCAAAAAGCTACTTTAAATAGATAAATTAAGATTTTATTTTGATGAAACTATCATAAGCAGCTCAGAACAAAAAAAAAAGCATGTCAAAAAATACTATACGTAAATAGAAATTCTAACTTAAAATCACAATATTGACAATCTGTTAATCTCAATTAGTTTACATTGAGTGTCATTTTCTTTAGTTACATTTTTCTACTTTTTTGTTACAATGGAAAAACATGGAATCTGACAATAAAGGAAAAGGGTACTTAATGTATTGGCGTCACCGCAGCAAAATTTGCACCACGATATCAAAATAACAGATTCTTATGTGTCTTATAAGGGAAAAAAATCAAATTTTGGTGGAAAAAGTGCCACTTTGACTGCAGTGACTCTAATACGTAAGTATCAGGAAAAGTAGTAACCTTTTTCAATGGAAGAAAATGTAGGTTCTTAGATTTTATTGCACTAATGCCGATGTTCAAAATAACTCGCCAAGTTGGCAACACTGATTTCACATGTGTCATACCCGTTCTTCGCACGGGTTAAATTTTTAAAAAAATCCAGCGTTTTTTTTTTTGCAAACATGATATATTTTAAAGAGGATTGAGCCATTACAGGGCAGTGTATCTAAAAGTTAGAAGTTTTTTTTTTTATGAGTGTTCGTATTGAAATTTTGCTTAACAGTTAAGAATGATTTCATATGAAGTATGTAATTAATGTAAGAGAGAAAATTAACATGCTAAAAAGGTAAATAGGAATGAAAATATAACGGAAAAGTGATAATAGTAGTATATTTCTGCTATGGGAACTATAAGTAAAATAACATGAAATATATAAATCAGAAGAAAAAATTAATTATGGATAAAACATTTCACTAAAATACTATCATAAATAAAATATTAGGAAGCCTTCAACTGGAAAAAAATTAAATTAGTACAAACTAAAATTTTAAAAAATATCTAAAATAGGCCTATATTATACTAAACTATTAAGTTAAATTCACTGTCGCATTAAATTACATGAGGAATGGATGTAATTCTATCCAACATCTATATTAGATTTAATATAAAATTTAGATGTAGTACAGTAGAGAAAAAATTAAATTAGCCAAGAACCAAAATAAAAAAAACCCATCTAAAACAGATTAAAAAGTGCTACATAAAAAAAAAAAAATTATGAACACACAATGAGAGAAATACTAAACCTTGATGATAAAAAATTAATTTTTAAACAATACTTTTTTGCAATATTTCGATTAAAAATATTTGTTATTCAGTCACAAAGAGCAAACAAATGAGAAAATACAATGATAAATAATTAGTGATGATTGAAACATCTATATATATAAAGGAGAAAAGAGAGAGAGCGACTCACTGACTGACTGACTGACTGACTAATCACGATATCTCCGGAACTATTCAACCTACAGACTTGAAATTTGGTAGACATGTTCCTTTCATAGAGTAGACGTCAGCTAAGAACGGATTTTCCGAAATTCGAAACGCAAGGGGCGTTAATAATAATTGCTTCCATGTTTAAACTGCTTGATGTACAATCTTGAAATTGGGTAAGCAGATTCCTTTCAGAGAGTAGAGAACCGCTACAAAATGAGTTTGGTGAAAATCGACCCCAAAGTGGCGTTGCAGGGGCTTAGGGGGCGTTATAGATAATTATTTCAATTTTTAAACTATTCGACGCACTGTCTTTAAATTTGATAAATAGATTCCTTTCGTAGAATAATGATCAGTTACAAAACAGGTTTTGTGAAAACAGACTTCTAAGTGGCGTTGTGGGGGATTAAGGGGCGTAATAGATAAATATATCCGTTTTTAAACTACTTCGCCTACCTGCTTGAAAATTGGTAGGTAAGTTTCTTTCCTGGAGTAAATATCCGCTACAAAATGGGTTTCGGGAAAATTGACCCACAAGGGGTGTTGCGGGGGCGGAGGGTTTAAGGGGCGTTATAAATTCCGATTTTTAAGTTACTAGACGTACAGTCTTGAAACTTAGTAAGCAGATTCCTATTCATAGGGTAGAGATACGCTACAAAAAGGGTTTCGTGGAAATTGCCCCCCAAGTGGCGTTGCGGGACTTAAGGGGCGTTATAGATAATTATTTCCATTTTTAAACTATTAGACGAAGTCTTTATATTTGATAAATAGATTTCTTTCATAGAGTAGAGATCAGCTATAAGAAAGTTTTGTGAAAACAGTCCTCTAAGTGGCGTTGCAGGGGATTAAGTGGCGTAATAAATAAATATTTTCGTTTTTAAACTACTTGACCTACCTGCTTGAAAATTGGTAGGAATGCTTCTTTCATGGAGTAAATATCCGCTACAAAACAGGTTTGGGGGAAATTGACCCCCAAGGGGTGTTGCGGGGGGTGGGGGTTTAAGGGGCGTTATAAATTCCGATTTTTAAGTTTTTAGACGTACAGTCTTGAAACTTAGTAAGCAGATTCCTCTCATAGGGTAGAGATACGCTACAAAATATGTTTCGTGAAAATTGCCCCCAAGTGGCGTTGCGGGACTTAAGGGGCGTTACAGATAATTATTTCCATTTTTAAACTATTAGACGCACAGTCTTTATATTTGATAAATAGATTTATTTAATAGAGTCAGCTATAAGAAGGTTTTGTGAAAACAGACTTTTAAGTGGCGTTGCGGGGTATAAGTGGCGTAATAGATAAATATTTTCGTTTTTTAACTACTTGATCTAGCTGCTTGAAAATTGGTAGAAATGTTTCTTTCATGGAGTAAATATCCACTGCAAAACGGGTTTGGAGAAAATTGACCCCCAAGGGGTGTTGCAGGGGGTTAAGGGCAGATATAAATAATTATTTCTATTTTTAAACCATTAGACTCACAGTCTTGAAATTTGGTAAGGAAATTCCTCTCATAGGATAGAAATACACTACAAAATATGTTTTGTGAAAATCGACCCCTAGGTGGCGTTGCGGGGGTTCAAGGGGCGTTATTGATAATTTTTTTGCATTTTTAATTAATTGGACGCACAGTCTTCAAATTTTGCTAAGCAGATTCCTTTCATAGAGTGCAATTCCCCTACAAAATGGGTTTTGTGAAAACAGACCCAGAAGTGGCGTTGCGTGGGCTCAAGTGGCGTTATACACAATTATCCCCATTTTTAAACTGTTAGACGTACAGTCTTGAAATTCGATAAGCAGATTCCTTTCGTAAAGTAGAGAACCGCTACAAAATGGGTTCTGCGAATATCAACTACCAAGTTTAATTTCGGGAGTTTAAGAGGCGTAATCGATAAATATTTCCATTTTTAAACTATTTGATCATCCTGCTTGAAAATTGGTAGGCATGTTCCTTTCATGGAATAGAGTTCCTCTAACAAAGAGTAAAATGAAAATTGACCCCCAAAGATGTTTGCGAGGGGTCAAGAGGAGTTACAGAAAAAAATTCCTGTTTTTAATTGTTAGACCCATATACTTGAAATTTGTTAAGCATGTTTCTTTTGTTGAATAGGGATCCACTAAGAATAATTTTAAGCAAATCAAGTTCTGGGGTGTTGCAGGGGGTTACTGGGTTTGTATTGACAAAAAAATTACTTTTTTCGAGCTACAAGGACTATAATAATGAAATTTGGTTTGCATTTTTCTTTTGTTGAATTGAAATCCTCTAAGAGCGGTTATTTTGGAAAACGGCTCTCAACGGGATTACGGGGATATTGATAGTAAAACTTCTTTTTTTTCTGTTAGATTTAGACTTGAAATTTGGCTTGCATGTTCAATTTACGGAGTAGAGATCCACCGAAAATTGGTTTTGCGGGAATCCACTTGGTTTTTGGGTTACGAAAGAGCAAATATCATTCTATACTTCAATTTTAGAGATTTTTAGAAAATACAAATTAGAGGAGTTCTGCACTTTTTTTTGCGACAGTTAAAGGTATAAGTATATTTTTCAATACAATCAAATTCTTAATGCTAGGACTTAGATATCAATAATTTATACATATATATATAAGCAGTAAAAATTTATAAAACATCATGAAATACCCAGTGAAGCGGGCGGGTAACAGCTAGTATCATATATGGACAGTATATGTAAAAATTATATGATCTTCCATAAAACTAAATAAGGAACATATCAGAAGCAAAATTAAACCTTGATGTCTTGAGAAGTAAAATCGCATCAACATTGAATTTTAAAGAAATCTAAAGAGAAATATGAGAAAATCGTATCAAGCTGCATCTTTTTTCCACAAACATTTTTTATCACAGATAGTAAAAATAAATTTATTTATTTGAAGATTGTCAGAAGCAAAATTAAACCATGTGACAAAAAATCTGATCAACATTAATCAGCATATGAAGCGTTTTCCTGTAATGATGAAAATATGGTATTTGCTGATGAAGGAAAAAAAGCAATAATCTTTTTTTTCAACCAAAAAAAAAAAAAAAATGTCATAGAAATGTATACATATGTAACAAATATATACAATGCATATATATAAAATCTTCAAAAATCTATATGAAGAACATTGTCAGAAGGAAAATTAAACCATAATGCAACACAACAAAAAATTGCATTAACTCAGAATTTTGAAGTGCAAAAGAAAATTACTTTGTTATGCATTCAATCACATCAATAGTTTCCATGAAGATTTTCTTGATGAATAAAGTTAACCATCTTTCCATGAGATCAAAAAATGAGTACTTATCGGTTATAAAAACTATGAGGAGAAAAAATAAAATAAGCAGCATGTAGAACATATGCCAAAATCTATTTAATAACATGTTGGAAAATATGTCAGAAAATCTCATTGTAAATAAAAATTCACATTAGCCTTCGTGTTCTTAGATATTAGCATCACTACAACCAAACTGGCACTAAGCAAATCCCAACAAAATGTGACTGATTTTTTTTTACATAAAAACATGTAAGAATCGTTGTTGTTTTAATATCAAGAAGCGATTAGCATGGCGCCAATTTGGCTGTGATGATGCTTATATGCAAGTATCATAAATTCTAACTTAAATCATATCGGCAATCTGATAAGCCCAATTAGTTTGAATGGAGTGTCATTTTCTATGGTACTTACATATTATCGCAACCTATTGGCGACATTACATGAAATGAAGCATATGGTTGCCAATTTGGCGAGTTAATTAAGTTGGCAATTTTTGCAATAATACGTAAGCACCAAAAAATGTTATTGCTTTTTACCTTTATCGGCAAATTCCATGTTTCATCAATGTAGCAAAATAGTACCAGAATATAGCTTATAACAAAAAGAAAAGGTACTGACGTATTATTGCAACAATTGCCAAGTTGCATATGGGAGACACTAAAATAGAAAATATTGCATAATTTAAATTAAAAGGTTATAGAAAACAAAAGAAAATTAAGCCTTAATTTTGCTAGAAAATCTTAAAATATAAAAAATTTAAACATGAATAAAATAAACGTAAATATATATGAAGTAACCTAGTAAACATCAATTCAAACCGAAAAGCAACTTTAAATAGATAAGCAAAGGTCTGATTTAGATGAAACTACCATAAACACCACAAAAAAAGGAACATGTCAGAAAATCTTATACGTAAATAAAAATCTGCATTCCTGTGTATTAACATCACCGCAGTCAAAATTTGGACCACGCAAATCGTGCTATTTCCCACCAAAATCTTATAATTCTTTCTTTTTCAAAAACAAAATATTTGTTTTGATATCCAGGAGTGACTTGCATGTCACCAATTTGGCTGTGGTGAAAAGCAGGATAGTGACAATCCCAATTAGTTTGAAGTGAGTGCCTTTTTCTTTTTGTTATAGGCTACATTTTTGTACTATTTTACTACATGGATGAAACATGGAATTACGAAGAAGGCAACCTTTTTCAGACCGAATTGTAATGCTATTAGGATGAATATGTAAGTATCATAAATTCTAATTTAAATCACAATATTGGCAATCTAATAATCGCAATTAGTTTGGATGGAGTGTCATTTTCTACGGCACACTTCCATATTATCGCAACCTATTGGCGACATTACATGAAATGAAGCATATGGTTGCCAATTTGGTGAGTTATTAATTAAGTTGGCAGTAATACGCAAGTACCAAAAAAGGTTATTGCCTTTTACCTTTATCGGCTAATTCCATGTTTCATCGATGTTGCAAAATAGTACCAGAATGTAGCTTATAACAAAAAGAAAAGATACTGATGTATTATTGCAACAATCGCCAATTTGCAAAAATATGTGAGTATGTGCGAGACACTAAAATAGAAAATATAGCATTAATTTATAAAAGGTTATCAAAAACAAAAGAAAATTAAGTCTTAATTTTGCCAGAAAATCTTAAAATATAAAAAATCTAAACATTAATAAAATAAACTGATGGAATGGGGTAATATGTACCATTAAAGTGTACTAATTACTAATATTCAGGCGATGTCATTTGGTTCTAAGTTTAACTTTGGTGCCAAAAACCTGTGTCATGATATGAATCTCAGATGGATTGTAATCAAGTTAAGTTTATCCACCGTATTAAATTCATGTATCTGTGTATAATTTTTTCTTATCAACTTTTGTGATTTGTAATAATGCACGCTGATTGCGCAATGGAAAAGTACCCATCTTGCAATGCCTAAGGTTATTAAAGCTACTATTTTTATTGTTGTGGCCACTTTTAAAGATATTTATTCTTCCCATAAAATGTTCTATTTCATTTTATGCTCCTGATTAATCTTAGCTGTACTATAATCCTGATTACATCTTTAAATCTTTTTGATGTATCTGAAAAATTTTTTGCTTCCCCATGTTGTTTATTAATTTTATGTTATTCTTAAGAGTCAATAATGCAAAAACATTTGTTCATATTATGGTACAAAACAGTTGCAAGGACCTTGGGTTTGCACATTTGCTTCTCCTTATTCTTTCTAACCTGAATGTTGGTGGTATTATCAGTCTATGGTTGTGCTTGGGTTACAAAAAAATTTTCAGATACAGCAAAAAGGTTTGAAGAGTGTAATCAAGCTTTTTTGATAATCATAGTACAGCTAAGATAAATCAGGAGCATAAAATGAAATGGAACATTTTGTGGAAAGTAAATATTTTTAAAAGGGGTTACAACAATAAAAATAGTAGCTTTAGGCCTTGCAAGATGGGTAGTTGTTCCATTACGCAATCAACATGCATTATTACAAACCACAAAAGGAAATAAGAAATAATTTGAACAAAAATTATACACAGTTACACAAATTCAATACGGTGGATAAACTTAACTTGATTACAATCCATCTGAGATTCATATGGCACAGGTTTTCGGCGCCAAAGTTAAACTTAGAACCAAATGACATCGCCTTAATATTAGTAATTAGTACACTTTAATGGTACATATTACCCCATTCCATCAGTATAAAATGATTATTTAGTCTGAAAAAGTTGTACAAAAAAAAAAAAAACATCCTTTTTTTTAAAGAAACGAAAAAGATATAATAGGTTGGAAATCAAATACCAAAATATCTACTGTTATCAAATTAGTGTTGTCAATCGGAAAAATAAAATTTAGAAAAACATTTTTTTAAGACTATTTTTTCGAAAAACAAATGTAATTCCTCCACAAAGAGTTTAAAAAAATGAATAAATACAACAAAAATAAATATATTTAGAGTTAAATGTGCTAAAATCCCCTCCAAAACTGCTCAAAATATTAATTTTCGCAAAGTTAAGAATTGACATGGCTGATGACGTCATATCTCCATTTAGCTGAAAAATCGCATAAAAATTGAATTTTAAAAAAAAATCTAAAGCAAATTTCGAAAAAAACTCTTCGAGGTTAATAGCATAATGACCTATAGCTTCTACATGCCAAGTTTCATACTCCTGGGTTGCTTAATTTGGTCGGAATAGGTGAAACACACAAACACACACACAAACTCTTTCTTTTATATATTAGTATAGATTATTCAATGGTATTTATAAGGGTTGTGGTAATCTCTGTACGGGTTACAAAATATTATAGACATTTGCAATGGAATTTGAAATTCAACGTTACGAAAAATATACAAGGACGCTGAACTAATAATTTCCACTGTCAATGAAATATTGTATTCTGCTGAAGTCCAAAAGTGAGCAATGAGAATAATAATAATAAAATTTAAAAAATGTAAAGATTAAACAGACCGAACAAGAAGGGGGGGGGGAATTAAGAAGTGCAAAAAAACAAACAATCTTTTTTTTTCTATATCGAATCTATTTCACCCACAGATATGATGAAATCCTAATGATGAAAGGTTAAAGCTCGACAGAGCTAGGAACTCTGGTCATCTCCCCCCCCCCCACTAACCAAAGTATTTTATTTAATAATTGTTACTCTTTCTCCCCTCCAAATTAATTTGTTTTGTCTCCGATTTCTGAATTCTATCGTTTTGATTTAGCAGTAACATCATATCTCGGGCGCAGACACATTTAGTACAGCTACATGACTGGATCTAGAGAAACTGTTCAGTAAATGTATGGTCTAAAAGAGATTTTTTTGTGGATAGAAAATCAATTGCCAAAATACAAACTGTCTGCTCAGAAGTATATTATTTTAATTCTTTTTTTACGCCATAAGAGTAATTTAAAATTCCGTTGGCTACTTTTAACAGTCAAATAAAAGAGAGAAAAAAGAACGTATTCAGCAATATTTTGTTCTTCTTTTATTAGAGAACTAATAATAAAAAAATTGGCAGTTATAGAGACTGCCGATAGAAGTGAAAACTTAGAACTTTTAGTATTAAAATTTGAAATATCATAATGTTTGAATTAAAATGATCAACATCAATCTGGTTTTCACATCTATTGACACTCCGAGCAACAACTCAATGCATGTTTATATGGTTTTTTATTATTCAAATATATTACGGGCTGTACAAGATTATGACAAAATATAAATACAATTTAATTGAAATAACAATTAATATACAATCATACTTTTTATGGATAGTATTTGTATTTACTTAAATTTCAATGTACTTGATTTTTAACATTATTTTAATTGTTTGCAACATTGTCATCATTACTTTCAACAATCCTTAGACTTTTTGTACTTTCAATTATTTCATTTTCTTCTAAAAAAAGATACAATAGTCTTATGGTAACTAAAGTAAGAAAGGAAAATGTTTGATTCAAATTTATCTAAGTATCGCGTAAAAACCGCATCGATTGTCGTTTTATATTTTGTAGTACTGGGTTTTTTTATCATTGGGCATATTTAAATTGTTTTATTTAAAATTTCAATTAGTGGTAGGTTTTTATCATCTGCAAAGTTAATATTGAAGTCTCCACTTAAAATCATCGGTACATTATGATATTTTTCGCCAAATCTTTTTCGAATATTTCAAAACCTTCTTTTGTATAAATCATCATATTTTCGAATAAAAATTGTTGTATCTGCTTCATAGATTTTTCAGGTGAAATATAAACGGCAACCACACATTAATATATATTTCCCATTCTCGAAATCGCAACGAGCAATGCACAGTATATACACATTGAACTTTTCACTAAATCCATTGAATTTCACTTATAAGATATACACAGCACTATACGTCAGCTGTATAGCTACAGATATACTGCTATAAGCATTTCGGTGACGCGAACGCACAAGATTTCACCCATTCAAAAAGTGTCTTAAGGCGAACAGCACACTGCGCGTGCGCCAGTCAGAGCATGTCGGTGACGCGAACCCATAAGATTTTCCCCTACCAAAAAGTGCCCAACGCCGCTAAAGAAGTTTTCACTTCAAAAATTACATTGCTAATGGACGAAATTCGCACCAGGCAGACGCCAAGCGGGGAATCACGTGACAAATTGGGCAACAATTGCACGTGTTTTCCATTACCGTGGTAGAACCGTATAAGCAAATTGTTGACATTCTTTAGCTTTAATTTTATCTAATTAAAATATGTGATATCATTGTATTTCTTGCATTATTCTAGTGTATATATTTGTTAGGAAATAATCTTAACAACTTTTTTACATAATTTTTGTTTTTTTTTTGTAATTTATTTATCTAATTAGGTATTCGTCTGCTTCGACTAGTGTTAGCTGGTGTATTTGTTTATAGTTCTTGATTCACTTAGATATAGCTCTCAGTTATTTTAGTTCTCAATTAATTTTGTAGTTCTTTTTTTTAAATTCGATGACAAATTTCTGAGTAACATGTCGCTTACCGAGCCTGATTGCTCAGTTAGGTATTAATTTTTTTTATCAAAAGCGTTGTAAAAGCATAAATGAAGAGAGTAAAGTACAAGTCATTTGTTCAGATCAGAACAACTTCTGAGGTAAGTTATAAATTATTTTGTGTTCTAATTTAGATACTTTCTGAAACTATTATGAATGCATTGCTATTTACTCATTTATGCTTTAGTTTAACTCATTGTTATAAAAAACAAAATAGGTTTTAATAACATTAATATTGTTATTTATCATTGAATTATAAGTTGATTCTAAAAGATTAAAAGTAATGGCAACTATTCAAATTTAGCAGCTTTTTAAACATCTGTAAAAGAAATGTGAATGGACAAATTAAAATTTTTTGAATAGCTATATTATCAATGATAAGTTTATAATTTGATTCTTATATTTTAGAGTAGCATTGAATATCAATTGCATTGTTTTCTATTTTAATGAATATTCATTATTATGCTTTAGTCATTACATAGTTATTGCTATTTATGAGTAAATCCTAATTTGATTCCAACACAAAAGTAAAGACAAGAAATGCCAAACCATTTTGATAAAGAAATGTAAATTTTTTCATTTAAAACTTAAATTCAATATGGAGAAATGTTGTGTTTACATTTAAGATTCTCCCAAATTGTTACTAATTTTTCTTATAAGGCATAGTATTTTTAAATCAAGCACTTTATGATGTGTTTTTATATAAAAAAAACTGTTAATTTTCACTTATTTAAAATTTTTATTCATATAATTTATTTATTTAAATTATGGTCTTTAGATAAAATAATTGAACATAAATGAAGCTGAAAATTAACTTTGGCACAAATCTTTCAACATTTATTAACCAGTAGACTAATATGTAAATACCGAAAACTCATAGAAATTTACAATCTAATTTTAGAATTTATTTCTTTTTAATATTTAATACTTTTTTTAAACTTAAGGTTATAAGTGCAACATGCACTTGTCCTGCTGGAGGCACTCCAACATTTTGTAAGCAGGTATTTGCAACGGTTTATGTTCCAACAGAAAACAAAGATGGTTTCTGCAAAAGTGGAGACAGATCGTGCTACTTGGTATATTGCATTGTTTACCTGGTTTGCGGGTAGATAGTGAAAGTACCCAGATGGTGCAGGATGATGCAGATTGAAATGGCAAGATTCTTTGGAAATTGTTATTGTTTGGAAGTGCGAGTCATGATATGAATGAAATGTGTCCGCATCTGCAATGAGCAGACAACATGTTGCAAGGACAGAAATCACCACGGCACGAATTGAAGAAACTACTTAGATTGATCAACGGGTAACTCAGCTTTAAATCTCGTCAGAGCTGGGATTGAGATATGGTAGCACACAGTATATCATTTTCTGATGTGCTGCGATATTGTACTGAGACTGGCTCAATGGACAAGGACCTGATTTCTACCTAGACAGATTAAACAAGTAGGTTCTGCATTCTCTATGATAAATGCCTAAATAGACTTGGTGATTATGATGAAATGTGATAGGTGAATATGCCTCTTAATTCCCTTTTTGTATTTTCTGTCTATTGTAAATAAATATTTTTTATTCGACTTGTAACCTTTTTTTCTGCTCGCCCCACGTAGTTATGCATATTTCTTAATGATTTGTGGATTTTATAGATGTATCTGTTTTACAGTGTTAAGCTTTTTAAAATAATTTTGTACATAAAATATTAAGAGTTGATAGGGAAGTATTTCATATATATTAAATCCTCTGATGAAATTTTTTTTACAACTTCATGAATTGCATATTTTATATTAGTGTGGCTTACCAGTATAAGATATTTGAAATGATGCTGTAATTTTGTGGTTTGCTTTATCAATACTATAGAAAGTTCTTAATTTTTTTTCCCTTTGTACTAGTATGCTATTAACTGGTATACTCGTTCTTCACACGGGTGGGAATTTATATATATCAAAAATGTTATGCATGAATTTTCTCATTTTTTTTCAGCATTTAGAGATGAAAAATAACAATTGTCTATAAAATATATTACATTTACGTCAAGTTTGCCTACCTACACTTAAAATTCAAATTAATATTTTATTTCATTGGTGATCAGTTTGATGAAAATGAATTTTATTTTTACAATGTATTACATGTAAATACTTTATACATATAAAGATATCTAAAATGATTCTAATAAAATAAAAATTGGACATGGCAAAGTTTTTATAAATAAGTAAATGTAAGGACTCAAATTGATATTTTAAAGACTTGTAATTCAATTCTTAGCATTTAATAATCCCCCACTTTGTGGAAACCATGAAATAATATGAACAGCTATAAATGGAATTTTTTTTAGTTCAATAGAATAAATAAATATGACCCTGTGTTAATTTATCATTTGTAAACAAAATTTAAAAAAACCTCTAAAAATAGAATTGTGCATCACTTAGCAAATTATAAAAAAAACCAGTAGAGAAATTTACATGTTACTTCTATAACACTGCAATATTGATACAGTTTTACGTGAATAGATTTATATAAATATACCAAATATTAATTCTGATTTAAAAACCTGCGAAAAACATGAATTAGAAAAAAGTTACAAGACTTTTGTTAAGTTTACAACAAAAAATGTAGATGAAATCAGTTAGCAACAGAATTTGATTTTGAATGTAAGAGATTTAAATAACACACAAGATATATTGCAATACATGCAAAATAAATATAATGAGTTATTTCTACATGTATTAATTGTTTTAATACTTTTTTCTTAAGTTGCAATTACTGTAGCAAGTGTTGAGAGCTCTTTCAGCATATTAAAAAGTTACCTTCAGCAGTTGCTATATTAAGCATCAAACAAAAAAATTAAAACTTTTATAAAAATAACATCACGCAATAAAAAACATGTGTATGGGTATGCGACACTTGGATCACAAGTTATTATTAATGCAAATATGTACTATATTAAAAGTTTACATTAAAATTTTTAATAAATCCTTTTTTTTATATGAAGTGCCTATAACATGTTGATCTACTTCTTTTATATTGTACAATATTAAGGGAATGTACCATCAGAAAAAATGAAATAATTTTCAGAAATTCAATTTAATTATCCTTAATTTTAAATAAATTTTTCTTATTGAATTACATATAATTTATAAAAATAATAGAAAATAATGATTTATGTATAAACAATAGATGGTTCCAAAATACAATTTAAACGTAAAAAAGTTTACTTTAAGCCGTTGTTCATCTCATATTAAAGTGAGTTAATATGAAAGTTTTTGATTAATAATATTTATCCATTGGTGAAAATGAATTTCATTTTTACAGCACAATGAATTGCAAATTAGATGGAAAAAAATAAAATACAATATATATATAAATGAATAGTCGCATAAAATTTCCATTCACAATTAAATTCAAAATTTATCAAACCAAACAAATATTTCTGTACAATTTCAATGATGAATAATATTTATATATATATAAAAACAGCGAATCACAAGATTATTGTGTTGGACATTCCATAAACTTTTCAGGTCATAAAATTAATTGAATATATTTTGGCCATAGTATTCAAAAATAAGAATTTTTCAAACAAGAAAAAATGTACAACCAGACATAACAAATAATTTCCAGTAATTGAGGTGTGTGTGTTTTTTTTAAAATTGGCTTAAGTCACTTTGTTTTAGAGCTAAAAAGTACCCTTTTTTAAAAATGTTTTTTGGAGACAATAACAGCAAAAAGTCAGCTTGACCAGCTATTATTTCACTGTTTAAAAAAAAATTAAGAATTTAAATCTTTTCAAACTCATAATATGCCCAATGTTTAAAATTTTTTAGTCATTTTAAGTGATTTATGTTTCATAGGTTACTGCGAAAAAGGTTAGTATGGATTTGAAAATCTGTTTCCTTGTTGATTTGTAATAATTATTTTTCTCGCTAAACTTGGAAAAAACACAAGATTTTTTAAAAATATAACCAGAAATCTCAAACCAGAATCCATACTAACTTTTATAAAACATACCAATTGAGAGTATCTACAAAAACTTTCAACACTATCTTGAGCAGAAAAAATTAATGAAAAAGCTTCTAAGTTACATAAACTATTTTTTAAAACAAAAATTGGCCTTGAAATCAATTTTAATTATGTAACTATAAGAACAGGATATACATAACCAAGCAGAAATAATTTTAGCAATGAAAATTTAAACTATTAAATCCAAATAAACAACTTAGTTACAGTAACACATAGCTAATTATGTAAGAGATAAGACAAATAACAAGTACGAGTTCAAAACACTCAGATTTTTTGTCAGATTTTAAAAAATGATTTTATTTCCTACAATAACCGTTTCTTTAAATGATCGATCAACCATTTAAGCAAAATAAGACATTTTAAAAATTATAATGTAAAACTAAAAGAACGAAATAATCGTAGCTACTATAGTAAACAAACAGTACGTGGTCACGTGACATAGTTTTCACGTGATCGTGACGTCACATGAATTTAGTCCATTGACATATCGTACTAATCAAGACAATTTTGTTAGAATATAAAAATAAAACTTTTCGTATGTAGCTTTAAATGGGTTGTACGTGTCGAAAAAATCATTTAGTAGGTTGCTAATTTTTTAGGACTATTTCACCAAAATAGACCACCTGTTTTTTCCCCATGTGGCTACTTAGCAATGAATCCAAATGAAATGGTTTTAGATATACGGTATGCCACATAATAACGTTTCCGGAACTAATCAGCCTCACAAAAATAAATCTTAAATTATTTTCTCCAAAGAAACACGTACACGAAATGAAACTAGTTCTTATTTTTTCTACTCCATCCAAATGTTATCCGCACCAAAAGAAAAGCGCTACTTCATTTTTCACGTTGCATATTTTTGTCAGAAAATATGGACAGGTATTCTGGTGTGGAAGTGATAACAACTTTGTAAGTCTGGGAGTGATCTCTCTTTCCAAGAATTTCAGCCATTGCTCTGTTTTTTAAATGGATGAATTTCCAATGAATTCTTTCTTTCCTTTCTGTTTGACTTAAAAACGGATTGGGGAAGTTCAAATATGCAAAATCCTTACAAG
This sequence comes from Trichonephila clavata, assembly GCA_019973975.1. NCBI lineage: Eukaryota > Metazoa > Arthropoda > Arachnida > Araneae > Nephilidae > Trichonephila > Trichonephila clavata. Next base: position 28,299 of record BMAO01017713.1, read on the forward strand.
AAAATACATTTTATATTTGATTTTTAATATGCTCATTCATAAACTCATTAAATTATTATTTTTTTTATTAATTGGTGCATCGTAGAAAAAAAAGGAAAATATTTTTCTTCCTTGCTCATATGTTTGATGGATTTTTGAAAAAATTTTACAGTTTAAGAAAGTAACGCTCTGGTTTATAAACATCATCCCTCGTAGAACAAATATAAAATAATAAAATAATAAAACACTAATTGTAAAATTAGGACGACGATTATATATATATATATATATATATATATATATATATATATATATATATAATTTAAAATTTGTATTTGCTTGAAAATTATTAAGAATTTGCTTTAATATTTTGGTCAATTGTCAATATTAGCAGCTTTCACATCGCTGTCATTTTTTTTCTTGTGTTAAATAAGCAAATATAATAAACTCTTTGCATTTTTCTGTGCTTCCACCCCGTATAGTTGATTTAAAAATAAGATACGATATTCGTGTCTTTAAAAATAAATTAAGGCGTTTATTTACAGTTAGCTGTTTAATTTGACATTTATCGTGAGCTGTAAACACACTACGCTTTAATCAGAATCTGAGTCGAAAATGGATAAAATAATTAGGATTTATTTCGAATGTGGAATGTTTTATCTTTTCCCTTGAGCAATAAGATGGTTTTAAGTCTAGTGGCTGAGTGGTCCCGGGTTCAAATCGCGGAGGTTTCGTGTCAGACTGACCCATCTGACCGGAACATCTGCTCATGTATCTCAACGCGAAAGGTCACAAAAACTGTTGGGCACAATAGGCTTTGGCCCTCTTGGACTGTTACAGCACTGAGTTTAATAACATGGTTTAAATACTCCAAAGAAAACAGCACCTCAAGAACAAAATATATCTAACGCAACACTATGGATCTAAATAAAAAAAGTAATTTAGACATATTGTGTTGTGTTAGATATGCTTTTGTTTTTGAAGTGCTGTTTTCTTTGGAGTATTTAAACCATGTTATTTAAAAAATAAAGTACAAATAAAATATTATTTCTGGGGGAAAAATTATACAGAAAGAAGAGTTTTTATTAGTAATCATTTGGAAAAGTAAATAAGAAGTAAAAGTAATTTTTTTTTTTAATGTTCTACATTATTGCTCCTAATTTTTACACATTTATTGTTCCTTTTTTGTAGCTAATGGGAAAGGCATTAGTTTTATTTACATTTTTAAGTAGTTATTCATATTTTAACATGTTTTTAAAAGCTTTTATCGATATATAAATAAGGTATTTTTAATCGATTCTCTCTAAAATATCCAAGATTAATGACCATTTATTTTTGTTTTATTTTCATCTTTGGGTAATAAAGCTAATGCGGAAACAAAAGTGCAGGTTTTTCTAGTCTATATACAGGGAATAAATAAAAAATGCACTACTTTAAGGCAATTTAAAAGCTGCTTAAAAAGATTCTTTCCAAAAGAAATACAGTAAGAAACACATTGATTCAATTTATAGAAATATAAAAAAAATGCTTCTTGTTAAGACTATTTTAAATAGTTCCATGTAAATAAAAAAAATATTCAATATTTTTAAGAAAATTAGATAAAACCAAGACCAAACGATAATTTAAACTTAGGCCGAAAACTAAAAAATCAACAATTTTCTCTCTTTAAATCCATGCGATGTGAATACAATGACAAGAAACCAAATTAATTTTATACGAATGAAGAATAAATTTTAAAAAAAAAAGTAATTATAAGAACAAACTTGAATGTACATTACAGGAAAAAGTAAACTACAGAGAAAAAAGAAATGTTTTATTCTTTTTACCATAATCGATTCTCAAAATTCCATTGGAAAACAAATTAAAACGAGCTAAACGAATCGATGATGTTTCTAATCGTTTAAAACGGACGGGAATTTAAAATATTTCAAAAAAACGTCTGCTCTTTATTTTTTAAATGAGTATTTGTAATATATTTATAATTTAAAATTCTAAATTATTAATTCAAAGGAATGAAAAAATTATGTGGATTAAATTAAGATAAGGGGACATTTCCGACGATTTGCTTTTTATTTGACGTAATAAACCCATACGAATATCCTATCCGGTTTAAAATATTCGTAACTAAAATTCATTACATAATTTTTAATTCATATTTGAAATTGCCGTATATATTGCGTATAATTCATTCACATTTCTATGTTCATCATTTAGTAGAGGGATAAGCAAATTTCTTTTCATGAAAAGGCCCGAAGGAAAAAAAAATTGTGGCGGACCAAAATCATTTAATGTAAAACGTAAAAAAGATTTTAAAAATATAAATTTTGAAAATTATATAATATTAATTCAATGAATAGAGCCGTAATTCCGCATTCTAGTTGTTTTTTTTTTTTTAAATTTCAACTTTAAATATGCATGCATATTTTAAGAAAATTTGATACACATTTATTTGAGCATTTCAATTTTTGAACATGGGAAATATTTTTAATTAAGTAATATGTACATATTTTTACAGCTGAATTGTGGTCTATGCAAAAAAATTTTGTTCCAGCTTCTGCATTGTTCTCAAATATTTATAAATGGAATTTAATTTAAAATGAATTTTTTCCCTAACATTGAAATTGAAAGCATCTATGTTTTTATTTCAATTTCCAAGAAAGCTCTGGTAAAACATCCAGGGGGACATGGTTTGCTCATCAGTAGTCAAGCCAACAGAGTGATTTTGTGATAAATTATCGATAAATCTTTAAAATCGGTATAAAATGATTTACTCTTTCCACGCGCGTATTTAAAAAGAACATTAAGTTTCAATTGAAGTATTCCATGCCATATTCTAGTAGAAACGCAAAAAACAAGAAAATAGGAACGTCTTAACAGTATGATATTGAAACATTTTTACACTTATGTTGATTATTTTCTGAAATTGAATTAAATGTTGCCTTTAAAATTGACTCCAGACTATACGTTCCGAATTGAAAAATGTAGTTGATGTCTTTTTATTTACTTATTTGAGAAAAGAAACAAATTAATAACCAATTTGTTACGATTTCGGAATCGCTAATCAACCCATTGTAGGTCACTTGCGCTTTTCAAATACAAAAAATCTCATTGGGGAAAGTAAACTTAACTCGGAACTGTAAATCTGCCAGTTTTAATTATTATTATTACTTCTGGAAAGTTTTTTTTCCCGATAAGCAATAAAATATTAATTTCAATTAAAAAAAAATTGCAGGAAATTTTTTTTCTATGTAATAATAAAACTTACAGAAATCCAAATGAATTCAATATGTAAAACCATATAAAATAATCTGAGTTTCAGAGTCAGGAAACAAAATTAATTTTTTTTCTTTTTCTATCGAGTTTTTAGCTCGTGTCACAAACTAGCAAAATTCATATACTGCCAGGCTTGTATGAACTGAATCATGGTATTCCTTTTTTAGCATTGAAGAAAGGTATTTTTTTAATTACCACAATAATTTTAAAATAAAATGTAAGAAATTCACTAAAAAGTAATTTCGAAAGGTAACGTCTGGGTTCTCGCTCTTTAGTAAGTTTAAAATAACCTGGTACACACACATTTTAAAATGTAGATTCAAATTAAATTTTAAAAAAATTACTGTACAAATTCGAATGAAAATCACTGAAATACAGTTTAAGTTTGCGAAAAGTATCACTCCTAATTATGTAATCAGGAGATAACACACAATTCAATACACATTGAGATAATAATTAATAAGAATGACATAAAAAAAACTTTGAAATATTTTTGTATGTGCCTGTAATACTGATGGCGTACATTTTTGGTTAATTCGTGAAAATAGGTGATGCTATTCGAAAGCTATACCAAAAGCAACTGAAATCTTTTAAAGAATCAGAAGAAAAGAATAAGCACGAATATGAAATTAAACTGTAAGGAGTTTCAAGAGCTAAAAACACGTTTTGATTTAAAGGATTCGATAAAACAAATGAAAAGCTATACTCAATAACTAATTATTGTATAAATATAAAACTCTGTTTACATTTCATGCATCCAAAAAAATTTAGTTTTAGTTCTGGATTTCCAAGTAGTGTACAGAGTGATTTATTATTGACCATACCATATTGCAATCTCTTCTAGAAGATAATTTCAGATTGTTCCTTAATTTCTAAACATTTGTACTAAGTATAATTGCGCTAAACAAAAACGATAGAGTTCATTTGCTTAGAATTAGGGAACGCTAGCTATTCGGAATTAACTTCCAATGAATGAGAATCTTAAACAAATATTTGACCCCCCCCCCTTCTAAATCAATAAGGTCTCAAATTGTGCATGATTTTTTAAAAGTTTTCGCTTCTTAGAAGATCATTTGGAATCGAGGTCCAACCTTACGGATGGCTAAGATGGAAATATTCTGCTATTGTCACAGCAACAGGCTTCTTCGCACCATTTTCCATGTGGGTCGAGAATTTCGTTTCGAAGCTAACAAATCACACTTTGTGTTCCATAAAATTTAAAATAAAATAAGCGCAATATAGGGATTTAAGTGTTCCCCAGAATAAAATGAACTAAAATGGTTTTGTTTCCGCCAAATACTAGCATAATCTCATTGCAGAAATAATTTTACCAACAAAAATTATATCGGCCACACATATTTATAACCCCTTCATCTAACTGTTTTCCAGATAACAGCATTTCCCCCCCCCCCGCACAAAATCACTCAGAAATATTTTTCTTCTAACCCAGCGAATCTCCTCTCGATTACTGAATCGTTAGCTGCATTTTCCCGCGCAGTTTTCAATTTCCACAATACCGAAAATTCAAAGCGTCTAATATTTCTCAAACGAAGGGTAAAGCGTTTTCAAACGAGAAATTGTGTTAAGCATTTATTTAAGCCGCCTTGCTAACGTATGACCAGAAAATATGCCTGTGGATATTGTGTAAAAAAGTTTTTTAAAAAAATATTTGCCCTGTCACATAATGGAAAACAACAAGTCAGATCCTAAAAGTGGCTTGTTTCCGTCATGAGGAAGGAGTGAGCGAGAGAGGGCACTGGAATTTATGGGCGAACAAAACTGAGTGACATTGTTTCATACGTGATGCAGACTTGAATGTTTACGCACGGGTGGAGTTCCCTGCTATATAGAGGGGTTGGACGTTACATTGTTTGAGGCTCAAAGTTCTCCTGTTGGTGGGGTGTGGAATGTTGGAGAGTGAAGTACTAGCTCAGGTGCCGTCCTCATCATTTGGCCAACGATCTAAAAGATAACATCCGTCATCCATAGCCCTCACATTGCTTTAGAATGCGATGTTGATAAAAAATTCAAATCAAGTCATCATTCATGGAAAGAAAGCAAATTGGGCAAATCTAACCGATCGTGACACTACTCCAGGCACGTCTAAAAAAAGTACACTAACGATGATCTTTCTTTCTGATCCAAGATCCTGACCAGTTATTTTGACAGACGCTGGCATTCTTTTAATATAAGAAAGACCACCAAAATCATTGAAAAATTCAATATGGTGACACGGGTCGAAGATTTAACGGATATTACTGCAACAAAAATTTTTTAAATGTTTAAGAACAGAGAAAAGAACATATAACCTCAAAAAACCATATTTAAAGCCCAAGAGACAGACTTACGAATTGAAATCCACAAGCGATCTATGTGGTAGCCACTCTTGAATTGACTCATTAACGAGGAGGAAAAGGTATGTTTAGGAGTCTGTAAGTTTTTTATTCATCGAATTTTTGACGGGTTACTTTATTATAAAATACATAAAGGGGTTAACTTTAAATCCATTAGTTCAATTCTTAAGGGATGCAGTTCGTAGAGAAAGCCGAACTGAGGTTACGAAACTGTCTTATGGTATGAAAAAGAAGGAATTTCTGATGTTTTATTTAGTGTTCATAATAAGGGAAATTTGGCATAAAACTCCACATGGTGTAACACATCTGGATTATTGAACTGTCTGAATACAAGGAAAACACACATAAACATAAAATTTTAGCTCCTTTATTGAAATTCGATTAATTATGTATCCAACTCGCAATTATTATTTCTTTCTATTTTTAAGACACCTTTTCTTAAATTTCAGTGCTCTGTACGGAATAGCGGTTCTACCCACAAAGAAATGCCGTTAAAAAAAGAATTCTCAACATAATTTATCTGACAGAATAACATTTTTCTATTTTCACTCACCACTGTCGACTAAAGCAGACTAAGAAATTTAGAAGATTTTTCTTGAAACTCAAAACCAAACGATTATTTCAATCGTTCTTCAATTTAAAACTGTAAATCTTATTTAACAATCTTGTTCTTATAGCCTTTCTTTAAAAAAAATACTAACCAGATGTTAATACGAGAGTATCATCAACATGAAATATTGTTGGGAAGAATCAGTGCCCCATTCCAACTGTTAATGACAAAAAATAAGTAAAGGTAAAAACGCGGGTGATACATAAATTCATACAAATAGCTTTATTCATTTGAATCGCTGACTTTTACACCAATCCGTTATTTATCAGTGTTTTTGAAGGAAAATTAAACAAATTTGTAACAGTTTTATTTGTACTTTTTAGGATCCGAAAACTTCCCATTTGAACAGAAAATTTCCCTTTCCTTTTTCTCGAAACATTTTTATCTAAATAATCGAACAAGTCACGTCTGGAAGAAATCGCTAATTATTAAACCATTTTCCAACAATCCAGTTATCTCTCTTTGCGATTTTTTAAAACTTGTTAATAAACACATTGTGTACATGTTTCCGTGTAAATACTTGGATTATTTAAGTAATATCAATAAGAAATTAATTACCCATTGACATAATACAATAACCACGCTTTGTATACACGCAATTTTATTTTGTGTGAAACGTTCTGCTTGTTGAATTATTAAAAATTATGATCATGCGATTATTCATATTTATATATATAATAATTTACATGGTGTTAATTTTGGTGTATATTTTTAGTATCTGAAACATTTTGAATACACTATTCGAGGGGTCAGCAATCTGGCAGGCAGAGCAATTCTAAGTGGCACTCCACAAAATTATAAGATAAAAATTTACATCCCTTTTCTCCCAACACATCGTGCATGTTTATTTGGACTTACTTTCTTCCATGGAATGATTCTGTGGAATTAGCTTGCATGTAATTAGTGTACTGTATGTAAAAAAAAATGTTTCTGTTTAAATGTAACCAACTCTTAGCAATGAATATTCAATGCAAATCCAAATGATTGTGCAATACTTGTAAAATGAAACATCTCTCATTGCTGCATCATGGGGAAAAAAAGAAAGTAGCTTGTCATTCCTCCCCCCCCCCGAAGGCTTAGGCGCCGACGGTTAGTGAAAAGAAACCCAATTTCTTATATTAGAAATGAATAAAAATTCAATTAAGTAAATGTAGTGCTGAAGTATGATAAATAACAGTAGAGGTATTCTATCAACATGCATAATTTGGGTTGAAAATAAATTGGATGAAAAAATCCTTGCTTGTGTGAGATGTTATGGGGACATGAATCTAATTTCATAACAAATGCCTTTTTGAAAGATTAAGAGATGCTGCAATTCTTTTGAGCGTTGAGGTTTAAAAGTTATATACTATTTTGTTTTATACTTTTTGGTGACAATCAAGCTAATAAAAATAGCATCCTCTTGTTCGATATTAGTCACGCCGATACATGAATATCACATTTGAAAGAAGAATTTAGTTTGATGGACGTTTTGAGTTTTAGGTTACTTTTAACTTTATGCCATGTGTGTGTTAGTTATTTTTTATTTCTATTTTATCTGTTTCATGACTGCGACACTTCATACCAATAGATTGAATCAAATGATGACTAGAAGAATAATGCTTTATGTTCACGGTTTTCAAAATTCTTGGACGAATTCATTTGCCTTCATACAACAAAAAGATCGCGTTGTACTTATTTGTGGGATGTCGTGTAAACGTAGCACGTGGGGAGTATTAATGGCCTCGTATTGGATTTAATATCAGATAATGGCACTATTACCAAAAAGGTTGGCTACCCCTGATCTAAACTATTTTCACCCTCCACCCCCTACATAAAAACATATTTCTCATTCGATGGCTTTGAAATTCCGTGAACACAACGCAGTATGAGTCACAGCCAGTGAATTTGATTTACATTATTTTCCCCATTTTGTAGAATTTTTTTCGAGCACAATAGCAAAGAACTCAGGGGGAAAGCAAAGTGTATTTACTTAAAATGAAGATGGAGCTTCTTAAGGCCTTTACTTAAAAATAGAAGACGCAAATGGAAATCTTTTAAAATTTTGGTATTGCTAATTCTACTTTATCAATAATAATTAAAAAAAGAGAGAAAATTACGTAAATGTTTGAATGGTTTTTATAAAATTAATGCATATACACATATCTATGAAAATAAAATGTAAAAATAGACTTAATTTTTTTTTTTGCAACATCATTTAACACGAATAAATACTTTAGTACCCCTCAGTTTCGTGTTAAGCGATTTTCACTGTATTACATTTCAGGAATTGCGACGTCTTGAACAGACATCAAGCTCTCGATAAAAAAAAAATCTTTGCTGGAACTCCAGAATAACTACAGTACTAAATAAATTGCTTCATTTCTTTATTCTGAACATTATTTTCATAAAAGAAATTCTCATCGAAAATATTGGCACTGCTTCAAAATTTCTCTATTTTTCTAAAAATATAGTTGTGCCTAATGTGAAACCATGTCGCTCAATTACTCATTCCTTCTTTTTTTTATAACTGAACCCAAGAAGGGAGTGAAAAGACATTATTTAGGTTATCTTTCTCGCGTGGGGGGTTGTATGAATACACACAATCTTTTTTTTTTTCAATTCACAATAATTTAGCGATTCCAATAATTTTCTAATTTAGAATTTTAAAGCTTATGTATTTCAAAAGCGGTTCCCTCAGGGGTTCTGTTCACAATCATTTCTTATTACCAGTTGGGATACTGCTAAAGCAATGGATTGACGAAAAACAGACCTTACGACGTGAGGATGTATCAGAAATACGAATTGACGAAATCACTTTCATGCTCTCCGTACATAGGAATACAGATTCAATATTCAGAAATATTCACATATTCAGGAAATTATATTTTCGTTTATTTACTGAGACGTTTTTCGGAAAGAGGATTTTAGAATGGTAAATATTAATAAAAGAAAAGATAATTGTTTTCCAAATTTTTAGCTTGTTAACATCCAAATTTTTAAAAAGATAGTTTTAATGCCAGGCAGTAGCGCACACAAAAATTTTTCAAGGGGGGGGGGGGAGTCAATGGTCGAAAGTTCCCCAACTCGTATCACACCTCAAGACAACACCTATTGATTCGTCTGATTTTGTTAACAAAAAACAGTAAAAAAATAAATTATTGAATTAATAACTAGCATTAATTAATAAAATAAATTGTTAATTGCAAGTACTTAATTACATTTTACGTTATATATAAATAGGATTATCATCAATCAAAAAAACTCAAGGGCTTTGGGGAGTTTCCGGACCCCCAGAACACCCCCTTTGTGTGCGCCACTGATGCCAGGTTAAAAAATTCTGAATACGGATACGGATACCAAATCAGAAAATCAGTAATCAAATGCAAATGTAAATGTTAAGTTTTTCGTCTGTAGAGTGGACCGAAGCAAATGAGCGCAGATTAACTCATTGGAGTCCAAACGTACAAAAGTTCGCATCATCGCCATTTAGTAACCGTACCAGAAAAAAAATGCATAAATGTAACGTTTGGATTCATGCTCTTACACTTGATACAGAAATGAAGGAATATACATAAGTATATTTTTTGCATATTTTCCTTTAATGAATCGGATTTCTATAGAAACTTTTCTTTTTTTAACACCCTCTTATAAGAATCACTTGTATGTAACAGATTCTTTGAACTCAATTTCAACCCACTTTAAAAGGTCAGATTAATTCGAAATTTTCTCACTTGTCCAGGACCGATGACAACACAACAATTTAATAATTTTGTTATATTGTCTTAATAAAGATTAACGATTTTCCATTTTGAGATCCAGTGGCGTAACGGAAAATAATTGCCCCCCCCCCCGCAAGGTCAGGTCTTGGGCCCCAACCCAGATCTTATATATACACACTTACTAGAAAAAGTCTGCGTTTATCTACTACTGCGTACAAAAAAACGAAAAAAAATTTAAAAACCAGGATTTGAAACTTTTTTTTAAAATTAGATTTTATTTAGTTCATTCCAAGTATTGAGAACACTCGTTTTTTCTTTCATAGCTTTTAAAATAAAAACAGGTTTGTAGCGATACCAACAATAATCAAGTAGAAAAAGTCTGCGTTCATTGTTTTAGTAGTAACTATACAAATTACTTAAAAAGGATAATGAGCTGTTTAATAGCTGCAGTGGTGTAATGGAAAATAATAAGGCCCTTCCCCCTCGCAAGGTCAGGTTTTGGGCCCCAAGTCAGATATTACAAAGGATTACAAAATCAAACATAATGTGCTTATACACATCACCTAAAAATATTTAAGCATTAAATTTATAACTGAATACAATATCAATCTGAGTCTGAATAAACGAAGTAAATAACCTTTAACATCAGAGAGTATTTATGGTATTAATAAAAATGGAAAATCTCTAACAAAACAGTCGAAAGATAACCTGGTAACTTAAATAAAAACTGTACATTAAGAAAGACACGAAAACTGTAAAATAATTTTCGTTTTCAAATTCTTGCGAGAGAAAAAAGATATCGCTTTCCTTATTCTTTACGACTCCTTTTCTTTAGATAGAGTATCCTTATTAGCTGAAGTGTCCGAAATTGTGTTTTTTTCTTGTGAATTAATTTTCATTTCCATGATTTGTTAATCAGGTTTACTAGCATAACAATGACTAGTACTTACACAAGATTATGTACTTGTAGATATTAAAATTTTATCCAATTTTGCACATTTGAATTATTATACTCCTTTTGAATTTTTCGTTTTTGAGAAACATTCAGAATTTTTTTTAACTCCACTCATTTAAGGGCCACGCTTCTTCTTGTCTGGTTGACAAAATACCATTTTTTGAGCCAGAATATTTAATTCCGATAAAAAAAATAATAATGAAAGCGAGAAAAGAGATGGAAATGTTTAAAAAGAAAAGCAACACACCTTAAATTTAAGTGCATTGAATAAAAAAATACAGATGTCTGTTCTATATAAAAGCAATTCTGTGAAAAGTTTCTCATTATGCTTTATTTGATTGACTACTCATAAATCTGACCAAATTATTATTTAAATGCTCTCTATGGTTTTCCAAGTATCGTAATATTATTTCACGTGAAAAAAGCGTAACAAATGTACGTTATTTACGACTTCGCTAAATGAAAATGAAATACATGAGGGGAAGGGGGAACTAAATTTGCCAAGAAGTTACTCTTCTACTTCGGTAGAAAGTAAATCATGTCTTTATCTCTCTCTCTCTAGCTAACGTAAAGTAGAGTATAATAATAAAAGTGATGAATTTCTTTTCTTCCTAGCATTATATCCCCGATTCTCCCTCTGACTTCTATTTTATCGGTTCTTAATTTAAATTTGAAAAAACACCACTTAAGAAAAGGATCCCTCGTCGCTGAGATTACAGTACATCAAACAAAATGCTTTTTGATTTGGATCAAAGCTATCTAATGAGCGCTTTAAAATTTTGATTTTGATTGATGTTAGATCTCCAATTGGAAAATCGCTTAAAAGTTGGATTTAAAAAAATCTAAAGCGAATTTTGAGAAAATCTACATAAAGAGCGTCAATCAGGCTTTGCCCCCCCCCCGCAGTGCGGGGGTGTAGGTTACGCCACTGTTGAGATCCCATCCCGCATCTGGCGACTCATTTCAGATCCCGTTTCCAGATTTGGCAACTAAAAGATTAAGTTACAACTTTGTTCGATTCACTATAAAGGGGTTTGTTTAGTTTTTTTAAACTGTAATTTATTCTTTCTATTACTTCAAATTGTAGTATACAACGAAATGTTTTGCTATGCAAACGTGGATATATTGCAGGAATAAAAGAGTTATTTTAGTTCGAGGAAATTGAATTTTTTTAGGAAGTAGGTAAGAAAAAGCTCCTTTTTTTCTGTAAAGGCCTCAATGAAATTCTGTCTTATGATTCTGGAAAAAAATATATACTCTAATCGTTTCTCAGAAGTACATGAGAATATACTTTAACCGTTTTCCCCGTTTTGATTAAGAAAAAAAATTTCCAGCTTCTGGCAAATGACAATCTTTTTAAAGAGAATGTAAGCATATTTTTTATATCAAAATGCTACAAACTCTCTCTCTTTTTTTTTTTTTTTTGCTCTTTGCAGCAGTGATACACTAATATTCTCAAGGACTCAATACAGGGGGAAGAGAAACGTTAATAGTTCCAAAAACAATCAGCAAATACTCGTTTGCACGCAAATAATTATAATCTATAGTTGGAATGACACACTCACAAGCGAATTCTTACTGCGTTATTTTAATGAGTCTGATTGTTGTTATTGTTCAATGTAGTACGAAAAAAAACTGTTTAACTCTTTCTCTTCGGAAATTTTACACAATGAATTGTCTGCTTTAATTAGAACGGATGTCTTTTTAATGAGGCAAACTCTTATCATTTTTCCAG
>BMAO01017714.1:0-76265 GCA_019973975.1 Trichonephila clavata
TAAAATTTTCTACTGGATTTCATTAATTTAATAACTTTTTTCGGAATGTCGCCACATGTACTTGACCTGAATGTTGGAGACATCATGTTGCTCAGGAATTTGAATCCATCGACAGGAATGTAATTGTACATGTTTGTTTATTAGGAAAAAGTGATGTGTGTGCCATCGTATTAGAAGCCTAAATTTTGCCTAGACATACAAAAGGCTCACATGCTTTTATCCCATGAACTACACTTTGCCTTTCCGACAGCTACCTTTTCGCCTTCAAAGGCGGCAGTCTGGAGTAAGATTGTTTTAAACATAAGCAAGTCTCGAGGACAAAGCCTTAAAAAAGTAAGGATATTTTCCTCAGCCGGTATTTTCCCCATGGAATGTTTTATGTTGCTTTTTCAAGAGCAACGTCGATGTATTCCGTTCAAGTAATGGTAAACAGGGAAAGAAACTGAAAATTAAATGGTTCAAATAGTTTTACAAAAAATTGTATTCCGCGAGGTTTTACTTTGAAATTTTACGATTTGCAAGATGCATGCATGCATCCACATTTTGGATAGGCAGTGAATATTCTTCAGTAGTAACATTTTAGATTCAGAAAGACTAGAAAAATTGGGTTCTTTTAGAGTAAATGATGTGCTAGTAATCTTAAGAATTTAAAAATTAAATCAATCTATTAAAAATGGTCCATAAAAATTTTTAATATTGTAATAAAAGTGTATGCCTAATCAACCATTAAAGTAGTTTTTTATGTAAACACTTTTATTACATAATGTGGAGTGACAAGTGGAACAGGGTCCTCGTCCCTCACTCTGGAAACTGTGCTTTAAATGTATTTAATGCACAGGCTAATGGTTCCACAATTTTAATGCTTGGCATTTCAGGGGGGATTGAGAGAGATTCATCCTACGAATCTCTCCAAATTTAATCTCTCTATTTTAATATAGCCATGACGATTCTGGATTTTGCCTTTAAAACACGGAAATTTATTTGTTTAACACTTTTTATTAATGTGGAAAGACTTAAATATTTTAAAGCAAAGATTAGAGTTTTCCCAGAGTTGATTTTGTTCTGGGAAACACGATTCCGAGAGAAGGGCGATTCATCAAAACACATGTGGGTTGTGTAATGCTTAGAGCTGGGCAGAGTATGCATTTCTATAAGAAATTTTTTACTCTCAAAATTTTGATGAATATAACGTGGCATTGGGTTACTTTTTCATTTGAAATTAGAAGGGAATATTAAATTATTTGAAATTATATATTAATAATTATTATTAATAATTAATATTATTAATTTGAAATTAGAAGGGAATACTTTTTAAAAATCGTACGAGACCAGAAGCCTCAGTTTCACAACCGTCTTTTTCCGTCCGTGAAACTCTAAAACGAGATCACTAGGAATAAGGCTTTTAATAAAACATTTTCATTTTTACTCAGAATTATTTGCTTCCCTAAACTTGCATTTCTCTTCGAGATACGCGAAATTCGTTTAGATAATCTTTAACGTTTTCTTGATACTCCTCGCTCGCTATTATTTTTCCATAGAACCTATAAAAATTAAATTTTCAATATCCTGATCAAGTAATTAAAAATTTAGCTCTAACCAAGATTACTGCTTAGTTAACATTCAATTCTTTGCGATTCAATTTCTTCACCCGAATTTAACTTTAACTAAAGTTGTGTGTGTTACTTTACGTAATACGCTACGTTTAGATTTAATTTTTTCTAATGTATCAGTAGACATTTGGAAACTTTTTGAAGCAAATTATATAAACTTTAATCTAACAATTTTTTAAAAATTGTAAGCTTAGTTTATTTTGACCTTGCCTACAAGAATTCAGTGATTATTCGGAAATTCCCGTAATTTGTGACGGGGCTATCCGCTTGAATTTCCAAACTAATCCTCTTGGGTAACTTTGGGGCCAGCATTTATTCTATTTCACAGCCTCTTCGGGAAAAACACGAGATAGTTATATGCTAATTAGTTCGACTATATAAAGTCTAGATTTCGTAAATGTTAGAGAGAGAGAGAAGGAATTGCCAAACTACATGTAAGTATCGTCTACGGATCACTTCAACGAGCTTAGCGCATATTTGATAGTATTTGATATATTTAAAGTAAATTACTAGATTAATCATTAAAGGAATCAAAGGAATTAGATTTAGTACCGACCTGAAGTTAGCAAGAGTTCGTCTCCTTGTCAATTCTGATAGCTGAGATTACTTAGACGGGAATATTAAATTTGAAGGTTAGATTTGAGTATCGGATTTGAGTATTAGGATTAATCTAGGTATTAAGCAATCACTCCGAGGTTTCCACTTATAAATTGAACTTATGTTTGTTATTTGTGTTTTGTCTGTCCTCAATAAATAATTGTTGTTATGGCTTTTGTTGGTGATGATATGTTTCCTCCTACACTTAGAGGCGCGTCGGGCGATGTGAACTCAGTCCAAAATAGGACTGGGACACGACGAATTTAGTTTCGAAATTCAATATATCCAATCAATTAAAGGCGAAGCATCAATAGAGATAAGTTTTTAACAAAAATTTGACTTTTATCTAGCATTACAAGGCCTAAACACTTTCAAGCTTATTGAGCTACATTTGGAAGTACAGCTTGTTTGTAAACAAAGAAACAAAGTTCCTACTTTAATAAGTGTTTAGACGCCCTCTAGCATTTACAAGGAGAATTAGTTCGGGAATTCTTAATAGAGGGTGCTCTTTCTGTCGAACTGGAGGGAAGTAAAAATAACCCCACGCGCCAAAAATATTCATTCCATTTAACAATTTGATTTTAAAAACAAAACACAGATTAGGGAACGTTTCATTTAAAAGGGTGGTCACAATTCCATAAAAAAGTGTACGCAAGTAGCTTTGAGACCAGGATACACTAGCATTTATATACATAAATGTAGAATCTGATGGATCAACTGGGAAGAGGGGTGTTATTTTTTCATCAATTCAGAGTGAAGCAACAAACAACACAGAACAATTCCCTAAATAATCATTCCGTTCAATTAAGAGTGAAATTTTAAATTCAAAACAAAAGTCAAGAAAACAATGACCCTTAACAGGGTGGGGTACAAGTAATTTCTTAGAAGATATTATGTTCGTAGTATACAGACGTTGATATCTAAACATTTATATACAAGTACATCATTTTGTTGAATCTAACGGATTGACTGGGAGGGGGGAGTACAGTTTTTTTTTTATCAGATGAGAGTGAAATAAAAACAGAAAGCAAACTTTCAAAAAAGTAATTACATTCATCACGAGATTTAATTTTAAATATAAAACATAGGTTAGGCAATTGCTTACAAGAGGTTGGCTACGAGTTATTTCTTAGTGTGTACGCTGAAGAGAGCACATTCTTCAGCAATGATATTCTAGCATTTATATACGCTTGCTAGAGAAAGTCTGCGTTCACCCATAAGAAACCATACAGCAAAGATAAAATTTAATAGAAATAATTTTTTTCTAACAAAATTTTATAAATGTATTTATTATTTAAATATTGAACATGAAGAATTCGTTAATTTTGAATAAATACTTAAGATATCGGGAGTTTTGTAGCAAAGCACACAAATTGTATGTAGAAAAAGTGTGCGTGCATTATTTGAATATTCTCGATTCCTGGAAGTTTCCTCAGAGAGGCGTTATAAGCCAACAGTTTTTGCATTCAGTTATCAAGTAAAATACGAGCTTAAGAAAATTGTGGCGCAATTTACGTTTTTGCGGAATACAAAGCAATTCAAGGACATGGAAAATGTAAAAGGAAGGAAATTAGCATCAGTGAGCGTAAAATCATTGAAAATGAGAAAAAGATTGAAAAAGTAGTCGGGATATAGCCAGATCCGTTGTACAGCAGTATTCATCTATATTCAGCGTGTTATTTATAACTTTAAATTTACAAGAGTTTACACATCCAAACCTCGCTTAGGACGTCCATCTAAACTCGCAATCAGAGAAAAACGAAGTACGATATCAGTGATGAAAAAACTTCACGTTTGACTACAACTCAAATAGCAACAGACATTCACGAACAGTTTAACAAAAACATTTGGGTGCATACTGCAAGAAAAATCTTGAAAAAGGCCAGATACCGTTGTCGAGTGGTTCGCAAAAAGCCTTATATTTCAATGACCAACGGGCTGAAACTGATGGCTTTTGAAAAAGACCATATTCATAAGCCTCCGGAGTTCTGATATTCTCCAATGAGAGCAAATTTTGCATCTTTGGCATAAAAAGTCGTAAATTGGTATGGAGAATGCTTTACACAGCGCTTCAAAAAGAGCATTTAGTACCAACCCAACGGTAAAGCACGGTGGCGTCGGTGTCATGTAGGAGTGCATGGCGAGCAATGATGTTGGCAAGTTGAGTATGTCGAATCAAATAGGAACAAATATGATTATCCCTATGTCTTAAAAGACAATTTAAAGAAAAATGCCCCCAAACTTGGCCTAGGATTGTCGTTTCGTTTCCAACACAACGATCCTAAGCACACCACTGAGATCGGGAAGCTTTGGCTCTTGTATAATGTTTTAAATCGACTGCACATGCCACTGAGACGTTATCTAATCCGAATCCTATAGAACACCCACAAGATTTGCTGGAGCGTAGGACTCGTTAACACAATATATCTATCAAGGATATGCTAGAGAGTGTTCTTAAGTACCTTTGGGAGAAGATTACCGCTGAAGAAACAAGATTTGTCAGTCCAATGCCAAAACCACTTCAGGAGATTCTCAAAAGACGAGGTCATCCAACCAGCTGCTAAACAGCTCATTGCCTCCCTCTTAAATAATTTTTATAGTTACTACTACAACAGTGAACGCAGACTTCTACTTTATTTTTGTTGTATAGCTACAAACCTGTATTTTAAAAGCTTTTAAAGCAAATAAAATTTACTTTTGTTATTCTGAATACTTAAAATTAACCAAAAAATATAGTTTTAGAAATTTTCAAATAACGGTTTAAATTTTTTTCGTTGTTCATGTAAGCAATAGTACGTGAACGCAAACTTTTTCTAGCAAGTGTACATAAATTTTTAGAATCCAACTGATCGATTGGGAGGACCTGGCGGATCGACTTTTTTTTGCCAGTTTAGAGCAGTGGTTCACAAAGTTGTCTATAGGTCCCTAGGTGTCTATGACTACCTATAAGGGGTCCACGAATTTGGGGGTCCATGTGGTGTAAATAGGGGTCTACGACAGTTATTAAACCAGATTGCGATTTTAATTTTAAAAGAAAATTTATTCAATTAGAAGCCAGGTTTTACCAATTTATCACAATTATTTATTAAATTTAATGAAGGTAATTTGCATTTATGCGACAGCATAACTTTTATTAAAACAAGGGCTATCATTTCAGTATTTCTTGCCAGAATTAAGCTAAATATATTGGACATAGAAAATTTCCCCTTGTTTCTCAATTGGTCACAGACAATCTGCCAGGAAAATGACGTTTTAACCTACGTTCAACGTTTAAATTCCGTTTATTCAAATTTTTAAACTAGGTTTTAAGAATGCATTTGCTTGGTAATTACCACAGAAGGCAATTAATTCCTGTGATCACATTGAAAAAAATGTCATATTACAAGAAAAACTTATCGGACTAAGAAGTAATGGAGATCTTACAGTAACCTTTAGAAACAGACGTCATCCCAGTTTTGGCTTAAAAGAGACATGCCTGTTATTTATTTCGAATTATGGAAAAAGTCTTTAATTGTTTTTCTTAGTGAGAATTTTAAGCGCGGTTGTCGGCTAGACACTAACCGATGAAGTTTAGGTTTAAACCTGACAAGATTGATGACAAATGTTGGAAATTTTTTATTAAAGCACCAGATTTATCCCTATCATTATAAACATTCGTTTTTAATCGGTTTGATGCATCATTTAAATTTTAAATTAACTAACATGCGATTCTTAAGTTTCAAACTCTATACTTCACTACCGTTAGAAATTTAAATCTTTTAAAGTAAGTAGCTCTGTACCATCTGTTATAAACACATTTAAGTTAATAAATATGCAAGAATTTAGTATTACTTAAGCAGGGGTCTACCCCAAACCGAAAAACTTGGCAAGGGGATCCATGAGACAAAAAGTTGGGGATCCTCCGATTTAGAGTGATAAAAACTATATACACATTCCCTTGAAGTTATAATTTAAATTCAAATAAAATATAGGTTAGGAATACAATTTTTAAAAGAAGGTGTCCACAAGCAATTCTATAGAAAAATCCACACTTGCAGCCTTGTATCGTGGGTATTCACACATTTATTTACCGAAATGTATAATGTATATCCTAGGGATTGTTTGGGTGATCAGATTGGAATCTTCTGCGGAGTTTTCTTAAAAGTTTGAGACTATTCCGATTGGAATGTTGTGTTAGTATCAAAGCACTTGGCACAGGAGAAAAAGCTTTAGTATTTGAAGTAAAGTAAAACTCTAGTAGGAAATAAAAAGAAAATCGTCTCGAAGAAAAACAATACTTAAATTTCAGTTCTAGTTTTATTTTGAAGCTCTTGAATTTTACGAGAAAATATAAAGAATAATTTAAGCCAAAAAGTTTAGTTTTTTTGTTAATTGAATCGTTGCTTGCCCTAAATAAAACACCACATACACTGAAAACAGGCATTCCTTTATACCAGGCATGTCAAACACGCGGCCCACATGCGGCCCGCTAATACATGGGTTGCGGCCCACGGAGACAATTTACAAAATTTTAAATATAATCTTCAAATGGTTTTTTCTTATTTTAAATTTTTTTTCTATAAACTTTAAAAAAAAAATTACATACTAATCTTCACCTGTTATTTATTCTTGGTTTAAAAAAAACCTTTTTAAATATAGAAATAACTAATAAATTTTTCTAAATATTTTATTAATTTTTTTTCATTTAATTTTACTGTAATATATTAATTCTTATTAAATTCTTCAATGTATTCATGCATATCATTCAACAGACAGTCTGGGGCAAGATGACGATCCGAAACACGGGGCAAGATGACGAGCTCGTCATCTTGCCCCGTGTTTCGGAATTTATTAAACTTACTATTGTTGTCCATTCTATTAAATCC
Organism: Trichonephila clavata; assembly: GCA_019973975.1. NCBI lineage: Eukaryota > Metazoa > Arthropoda > Arachnida > Araneae > Nephilidae > Trichonephila > Trichonephila clavata. The sequence goes on from BMAO01017714.1 coordinate 7,073, forward strand.
TGTGAACACTTGTTTGTCTGTGTGTATGTCCGAGTGACCTTGCGCTTCCATCTCTTTTGGGGCTAAGAGGTGCATTGGATCGGGAAAGGTTTCATTCGAAAGGGGGTGACCAGAGGAAGACATTTTTGCCATCCGCTAAAAGCCCCCCCCCCCCAAAGAGGAAGGAATGTAACAAAAATTTGTTGCTTTAGAGCTACTGGTTTATATCTGCCACATTTTCTGATTTTTTGCGAGAAAACGAATGCTTCCTGAACTTGTAGAAAGAGCTCCACCAGGAACTGCAGTGATAAGGGCTGGAACAATGAGGGCACCTTTTTCTCTTTTTTGAAGCACTTTTAACTTCATGTGAAACCAAGCAAAGAATCTCCTAATCTGTTGATTTTTGACAATCACAAAACTCATATAACTTTGCAGGCTATCTTATATTGCCGAGCGAAAAACATCATCAAGGTTGGGTTGCCGTCGCACACATCACATCGTCTCCAGCCCCTTGTTGTGTCATTTTTCGACCAGTTAAAAACGCACTATAGCCAAGCATGTGACAACTTTATGGTCACTCATCCAGAACAAACTATCACAGACAAAAATATTGGTGAGGTTTTGAGCACCACTTACTTCAAATCAGCTACAGTTGGAAATGCCGTTGAAAGGGTTTAAAGAATATGGGATCGAGTTTCATAATCCTCTTGTGTTTAGCGAACATGACTATGCTGCGGTAAAAACTACTAACCATGCTGCTGTTGGCGATGAAACTGAGAATAACAGTGCTAATCCTCAGACCCCGGTAATAGAAAACCAACATATAAACCCTCCAGAAAAACCAGAACTTATGGCAAATGGTGATTCCGATGCACCAAAGAAGCCTGTTAGTGTTTTTTTAGTTCAAACCATTGCCTCTAAAACAAGATAATGTGAGAAAAAAAAAAAGCAAAAAGTTGAGCTCTAGCATTCTTACAAGCACACTCACCAAAGAACAAAGGGAAAAGCAGAAGGAAGAACAGGAAGTTTTAAAAAAACAAGAGAAAAAAAGCTCGTGAAGCTAAAAAGGTGCAAAAAAACTCAAACTGTTCCTGTAGGCCTAAATCTATAAAATCCAGGCCAAACATTCCAGTTGTATCAACTTCAAAGGACGGTGTTATAAGATGTCCTGCTTGTGAAGAGGAACCCTCCAACAGAAGAATGGATCCAGTGCTGTAAATGCTAAGAGTGTTGGCATGGAGAATGTTCCAATTATAAAAATGTCATTTTTATTTGTGACTGTTGTTAGGTACACAACTAAACACTTCAACATTACGTTACAATGCAATTACGCTTAGTTTGATACTTTGTAAGATGTAAAAACACAGTTATCATTTGTTAAACCATGTAACACATTCAAAAGATAAAATATGCTCAACCTTTTTCAGTGTCGCCATCTTGCCCCAGTATTGGGGCAAGATGACGATTTGTTAAGGTTATGAAAAAATAAAATAATCCTTAACTTCTTTTATTGGAAAAATTAAATGGTAATATATTTTAATACTACAAAGGACTACTCTAACAGTCCATGTAAAATTGAATTTACTACCCTTAAAAATAAATTAATAAACAACAAAAAACTGTTAACGTTGTCATCTTGCCCCGGTCTCCCCTATGTAAATGTTTGTTTTTGTCTAATATACGTGTTGTAATTAACTAGCGGATTTAGTTAAGAACTCCTTCCCCGCGTATCCCTTTATTGCATTGGGGTCACCCCCTTATAATTTGGCGCCCAACGTTATAATTTGGCGCCCAACGTTATAATTTGGCACCCAACGTATAATTTGGCCCCCAACGTTATAATTTGGCCCCCAACGTATAATTTTGAACCCAACGTTATAATTTGACGCCCAACGTATAATTTGGCACCCAATGTTATAATATGACGCCCCATGGTGGGGGCCAAATTAGGAGGGGTGAACCATTGTAATAAAGGGACACGCAGGGAAGGGGTTCTTAACTAAGTTTACTAGTTAATTAAAATACGTTTTTTAGACAAAACAAATATTTACATACATAACTAGAGAACTAACATTTAGGATAGAATTAAAAGGAATCGGATGCTCGTACATCCTTACAGTTCCGAAGCTTGGCCTTCACTGAAAATTGTTCTACCAGCTAGAGGGCGTGAAAGTCTTTCTGCTGTTAATATGGGAAGAGTCAACTAGCTTATAACGGGGGTTACAAGCTTCATTTTCTCTTCCAGGAAAAAAAAAAGGTAGCAGACAAATCTTATTCACAAATTTCAAATGAAAATAAATCAAATAAAAAAAATACAACTGTAAAATAGTTTCAATTATATACAAGCGAACCTTTGCAAACGTTTATCTTAATGTGAGTAAAAATAAGTTATAGTTTTAAAAAACTAAAAAAAAAATTTAAAAAAAAAAACACGCCTTAATAGTTAATTAAACTAAAAAGTAAAAAAAAGTAATTCTTAATATAAGAATAAAATGATTAACTAAAATATTAATGTCATTGTGGTAAAAGAGTGGGGTGCTCGATATCAATTCTTATAAATTCTTACTCGTTCTATTCCGAAATGCAGAGTTAGTGTAAAATTGTAGTGCAAAGCACCCCATGCCTATACCACAATGACATTAATTTTTTGTTTTGTTTTTGTAAATCATTTTATTCCTAAAAAAAAACTATTTTTTACCTTTTAATTCAGTTAACTATAAAGGCGTGTTTTTAAGTTTTTTAAAACTACAACTTATTTTTCATTTTTTAGTTCGATCTACAATAAAAGCTTGTTTTTTTTAGTTACTTAAACTATCATTTATTCATTGATGAATTAATCTTAAATGCGTCATTATTTTAAAATCTGGAATACCCATTGTCGTTTTCGATTTTAGGGTTGTAACTTAATCTTTTAATCGTCAAATCTGGAAATAGGATTTGGAATTAGTCGTCAAACTTGGAAATGAGAAATCGTTAGTACTGATGATCCTGATCAGGAAAATTGAAAAAAAAAAACATTAAATTATTGTATTGTCATCGGATTTTGAGAAGTGAGAAGTATGCAAAATTTCGAATTAATCTTACCTTTTAAAGAGGGTAAAAATAGAGTTCAAAGATTCTATAACATACAAGTGAAGCTTATAAAAAACAAACAAAACATGTAAAGTGATATCACATAGTAATTTTACACTACAGTAATATATGCAATCATTGCAAACGGAGCTGACAAAAGTTATATATTAAACTGCTGAATAATGAGTATTACGAAAATTAATACAGTTAATTAAGAAATAAGTTGAACATCAATAATTAATTTTTCGTATTTCATGTTTTATGGTTATTTATCACTTGTTGTTTTCTTTTGCAAGATTTCATTCCCTCTAATTATCACCCCCCTCCACCATACAAGCTTTTGCACGCGTTTAGTGTGGCAACTTGATCTTATTTTAAACTTCTCCACGTTTTCGTATTTTTTTCCAAGTGGTTATTTAAAATCCCCTTTCAATAACCGCACTAGGTAACGAGTAGCGGACTTAAAAATAATATTCTCTTTAATCCTTGATATTACAACCAGCAAAAACATTTGACAGTTGAAATCATTCGAATCATGATCTTATTAAGGCTGAGTCGAGAACAAGACGAGGTACCCATTGTGGCCGAGGCCCAGGGACGTCTTAAGACTCCTTGAGGCCCTGGGCCCCTACGGAAGTATAGGCCCCAGATTACTACGTAAAAGTAGACCATGGGAACCTACCAGAAAATTGGCCCTGTGCTCCTGCACAAAAGTAGGCTCTCTCTCTTTGGGCCTCTATTTAAATGTAGGCACGACATATGACCCTTAAAAGCAGACGGTACATTGTATGCTTTGTCAAATACTTGTACAAACGGTAACCTGAAAACGAATAAATGTGCATGATTTACTATCGCGCAAACCGGCTCGGAGCTATACATGGACAGCGGTCATCATATATACCAGTTGACATATCGGCCGAAATAACCAGTTTTTCAAACAACGCAACCGGAAAAAAACATTTGATAGCTGAAATTATTCGAATCATCATCATCTTATCAAGGCTGAGACGAGACGAGGCCCCCATTATGGTGGAGGCCCTGGGCCCATGCCTTAAGTCGTCCCTGCCCGGGCCCATGTTTTAAGACGTCCCTGGAAGTCTGCAGGGAAGGTTATGTCTCAAAAAACACACAGCATACCTGGAGAAGGTCAAACCATCATTAGTGCCCATTGTCCAGCAAATTGTGGGAAGTCCTTATCAATAAATGGCTTCTTACCAACAATGCACCTGTTTATTCTTCTCGAGATGCATTTGAGGAATCATGGCTGGCGTGTCACGAATTCGAGTTTTGTTCCGGAAAAGATCCACCGCGTAGACGGGACCGATGCACGTTAAATCTAACGTCCTTCCATCGGTGTGGAAATTAGGAGAGGGGGTGCCATCTCAGGTGTCCTTGTCACTTGATCATGGTTCAAAATTACGAGGTCCGTCGTCAATAGCTCTCGTCCAGCTGTAATATAACTCTCACTGTTGAGGATTCAGGGCGATGTGGGAGGTTTGAAGTTTTGCCATCCATCCTATTCTCCGATCTCACCGCAAGAGACTTTGTTTTCCCCAAAATTAAGGGGGGGGGAACTGCGAACACGGAAACTGTACACTACAAATGACATCATTTAAGAAATGGGATAAATTTTCGACGCTATCAGCTGAGCTCTATGATGATTACTCTGGGAGAAATGTATAACTATGGATTATGACTGAAATGGATTGAAATCTAAAGACGATTCATGCAAAAAATAGCCTTTTTAGTTTTTTTGAGAATTTGGATCTCAGTTGATTGATTACCTGAACAAACAATAAAATTCGTATTGCACTTCGATAACCCAGTCGGTATCGATAATCGAGTGAATAATTTATGTTCAAGGTAAACACCAATCTGATTTGAATTCATAGTTGGCAGATAAAAAAAAATTATGGTGGTTACGTTCGAAACTATGATTTTGAAAAATAGAAATTATAAACGGATAATTTGTAGATATTTAGTGTCAGTTGAATTAGAATGCACATATAAAATTGTTTTAGGAATATTATGACTAGAAAAAAATTTATAAGTAGTTTTTTAGCCTAAAATTCAGAAAGAATGACATATTTTCAAACAATAATATTTTACCTCAGAGCTGGAACTAGGATTTTAGAAATATATAATTTAGAAGTGGATTTATTCTCATATTTTAATGTATCAGAAAATATATAGACATTTAAAAAAAAAAGCCTCCACTTTTTATTATTTAAATTCTCTCATTGTAGCTCTGAAAAGGTGAATTCTCTTCAAAAATTTTAGTTCAAACCGAACTAAGTAAACAAAGAATACTAGCCCCCCCCTCAAACTCAGGTTTTGGGCCCAAAGTCCAAATACGTACTTAGTGTCAATCAAGCTTTGGGCTTCTTAGAGTACCTGCACCCCCGCAATGTGGGGTTGTACATTACGCCACTGTCAAACCCACTATATAAGTCAAGGTCTAACTCAAATGGTATTAAATAAAAAAAAAACTATTCATTTAAACACTTTCTCAAACATAGTCAGTTAACTTAAGCATAACATAGAATTTATTTAAAAAAAGATTATATAACAAGGAATAAGTAAGCAGAATATTTATACTAGATACTTAACATCTTTTCAAACAAATGATTAAAATTCTTCAAAATTACAGCAAAAATATATAAACAGTTGAAGATTATATTATATTCCCAAATCAAATGTAACAAAATATGTTTACGATGAATAAGTATCATGCTGATTCTAAATTAAACTCAGTGGCACAACAGCCCATGAGGGCCAAGGCATAATGTGCCCATCTCAGTATATGTGACAATTAGGCACTGAGGTACATGAGCAGATCAGATGACCAGTCTGAAGCGAAACCCCCAGTGTTTAGTACCCAAGCAAGATTTATCAACCACTTACTGGATGAAAGGCTGAGTCGACCTTGCCTAGTCCGAGGATAGAACTCCGGACCTGTGCTGTGGAAGTGCGACATACTACCATTGGGCTTTATGATTCTACAATGAACAATATAGTTTACTTCTACTTTTAATGATATAATATATATTAGCTAAAAATAACTAACAGTATCTATGGTAATATTAATCCTTTGAAATGTATATTAATTAAGAAAAGAACACAAAAATTAAGCTACATGGAAAAATATATTTATATCATCAACAGCAGTACAGAATTTTCTTTGAAATGGTGAACAGTGCACAGTAAACAAATCCGAATCTACATACAATATTTTAAAATCCCATTAAGAGTTAACACATTTAACTTTTTTGTACTGTCAGGAAGTATAAATCAAACTTTCATGGAAAAAATTGAAATTAAATTCATTGTCGTATAATTTGTATATTAAAATTTTATAGACTATGGACATTTTTTAAAAAATTAATACATGCAAATGTTTAATGAAATTGAAAATTTCTAATACATATCCTACTTTATGAAACTACATTATTCAAAATTTAACGCTAATTTTAAAAGTTAAGAGAAAAATAAAATAACAGAAAGCATTTAAAAGACAATACATCATTATTACTACTGCTTTTCATCTTTGGTTATTTAACGAAATTCTGATAGTGAAATTTATTTTTTTAATCAATATTAAACATTATTTGCTTTATATTGTTTTCAATAATAAGAAACTATGCAATTTCATAGAGGAAGAGTGAAAAGGAAAATGCTTGCAATAACAATTTATTTTTAAAAGAATAATTTCCCTATTCTATTATGTCAAAAAAAATTGTTTGGAACATTAATAAAAGTTTTAAAAAATTACTGAAATTATGATATGAAATTAAAAATTTCTCTGATTGATTAATGTGAATTTCACTGTCAATATGGAAATAGGCTTAAAATTGCAAAATATTTTAAAATAACAATACACTCACTTAAAGTTTGAAAATACAGATACTTTTACAAGTTTGCATTACATATTTAATTATGTAAGCATTACTTCAGAAAGGCAAGTATGCATAAAATACGAGTAAAATTTCTAAATTTTTAGTGATCCATTTCAAAATTCATGTATATTTCAAGAAAATTTGATGTATTTTACTACAAACTACAATATAAACTTATTCCTTTGTGAAATGTTGGATGCAAAAGACATCTCAATATCACCGTACATTTTTTTACAATCTTCTCAATAAAAAACAAAATATTTGTCCTTTTCTCAAGTAAAAAGGCAAAATAAGTAAAATCTACATTTCTGGTAACTGTCAATCTTATAAATTCCCAATTCAAGAAAATATTCATTTTAGTTTTAAAAACAGTAAATTATTGAAATACATAAATAGGAAATTTTCAATGACAAAACTGCCTTAAAAAATATGATTCAATACAATATGCAAAAAAAGTTGTTTGGAAAAATTTTTTTATAGCATATGTAAAGTTATTTTTAAAAAATCAATTTGCTTCATTTAACTCTATTGCCAGCATTAAAAAATATGTAGATGGAATCTGGACAATTTAATATAAGATGAATATAATCAAATAAATCATAGTTTTCAATTCGATTATTTCCTATTTTCAACATATAACTTAAAAAAAATACTTTAACAGAATATTATAATTGCAATAAATATAGTTAAACCTCAACAATGCATAAGCAAACTGTATTCATTAACAGTATTGTGTGCTTTTCATCTCCAACAAATATCACATTTTTTTTATTTATCACATTCCAGTAGTGAAAAATCAATGTAGCAAAAAAATGTGGAGCAACAGTATTTGTATAGTAACAGTGCAAGAGAAAATGAAGTACATGAAAACTGGGATAAAAAAAATTCAACATCAAACATGATTTTTAAAAAAGTATACATGATATGAAATCCTTATTAAATTATACAAATATTTAGACCACTACCTCACTTCATGATTATATCAATTCTATGATTTGTTCAAGCACAATCACTGAAACACCAACGAATATAAAATAAGCAAAAAATATAAAGTGGTAAATATGTAGAGGAGAGGAGGGGAATAAAAACAAAAAAGGGGGATTTCAATCCCACCATCAACACTTGTAAAATGTAATGTACACACATGAAAATTTTCACTGACATAAAATAAAATGCACAACATTATTTGTTAAACAAAACACAAAACAGTCAAGTACAATTGTTTTGTGCAAGTTACAAGTACAAATAATATTCCATTCACATTTCTCATCAAGTGTATGTAAACAAATATTATAAGAAAAAAGGAATGCAACATATAATTTTATCTTGTAACAATTGTGTAACATACAGATCTACTTAATTACAATATACTACGCTATATATAAAGATGGGAAATTTTCTCAAGTAAAAGGCAGCATTAAATTTTTTAAAAACAAACATGGCTGTACTGTTTTATTTGTAGTCTGATATGACCATGTTCATGAAACTTCAGTACAAAAGAATTTATATAGTTTCTTTCAATAATTAATTACTATATATATATGTATACAAATCTAAGAATCATATTACAGTCAGACCCTGATTTAACGAATTCATCGGGACTGGTCATTTTGTTCATTAATTTGGGGTTATTCATTATATTGGGGTCTGAACAAAATACAAGTTTTTTGCTCTTACATTTTGGAAATTCAAAAATCAACCACACAACATAAATATCCAAAGATAGAAATTACGCACTTTTCATTCAACAGTCAAAATAATATTAGTGAATTATGCACCATTTAAATGGAAATTTTAAAATACTGACTAATAGATGTTTGACAATCTTTTTTATTCCTGACTCAAAAGTATCTTTTTCAATTTAATGCAGTGAAAAAAAAATACTGCAGCATTCACATCCTGCTGCATAAAAGAGAGGTATATTTTCACAGTTTCCAAACAACGTAAAACATTAGAAAATGTAACCATTTTTATAGGAGTTTCATCATCAATTTTTACATTAGACTTGCTATTCATTGGGTCTGACAATCAACAAATTCCACAACTTCAATTGCACAGATAGGCAGTACATCATCAAATGTATCCCATTCGTTAAAATCTTAAGATATTCCCTGCTTTGTGGATTGGGATGAGGTAAGAAAGGAGTTTCCTGTCCTACTCAAGACTCACATGATAAGTTACACTCTTGTAAAATCTAATAGAGGTCTTCACTCTTTCCACTTGAAATTTGCTGCTTAGAAGAAAAATCTTTTTCTGTTCCAGACAAACAAACAAAAAAATGCCATTTGAAAAAAAAATCAATTTTTTTTAAATACAAACCAATAAAAAAAATGTCCAGCCACTGAAATAATTTATTAATTTGGGGTTTGTTATTCGTTAAACAGGGGCTTTTACCATCATTTTAATCAAGGAAAAAGAACAATTTGTTAAATAGCGTAAATTGTTAAACCGGGGTCTAATTGTATCTCTCTCAAACAAATAAGTAGGGAAGTGAATTTATACATTAATTGTATAAAAAAGGCAACAGAACGGAAAAATTAGTATCACACAAATCTTAAAAATAGAAACTTATGTCTCGATTGAAAGAAAAAAAAAGTGAAAGAATTATTTCAGTAAAATACATTTCTTTACTTGATATTATACATTCCCATGCTTATTTTATACTATATTCACACATTCAATTAACTGTCACAACAGTTCAGAAATAGTAAACAGAAAACTTCTGGAATACAAGAAATTACTATATATAAAATGCTTTTTTAAAATAACTGAATCAATTACTATATATAAAATGCTTTTTTAAAATAACTGAATCAAAGCCTTGTACATTTCTTCTTTCTTTACCATTCCTAATTGCTTAAATAGGAAAAGATATATGATTGCTCCAAATCTTAAATTGAATACAAATATAGTCCAGATTTTATGGGTTTACATTGTTACATTAATTTCAGTTTACATTGTTAATGACAAATTTCAAAAGTCATTCATAAATTCTTATAATTATTGTTATTTAAGTACTGATAGACTATTAATAAATATTAGAGCTTTTCTTGAGTATTAACACTAAAAATTGAATATACTGAATAACTCAATACTACTGATGACTACCATCTACAGTATTGATGGCCATTAAATATTAATAGTACAGTTAATTTCAATACTGAAATTATATTACATCAAAAGTTAAAAACATAACTAATACAGAAATATCAATGCAACATAATTAGTATATTTTTAGTTAGATTCAATTGGATGTTTAAATTCAAGTTCTTTTATATTGATTTAAATTTTGCATGCACTCGTCAAAAGTAGTGTCATAGAAAGTCCCTCCATATAATATTTACTGTTCAGAAATAACATTGCCTTTGTTTTCTATTAAATGCCTGAATTATGCCAAACCTGAACAAAAATTAAAATAATGCTATGAATAGCATTGTTTAAGGGAAAATTATTGATATACAGTGAACACAACCAGATGAGAAAACAAGTACCAGATGAGAAAACAAATTTTCCTCATCTGATTTACTGTCTACAATGATATTTTAATAGAGCATTGCAGAGCATTTTTACAAGAATTACATTTCAATCCAATTAATAGACTCATTTTTCAAAAAAAAAAAAAAAAAAAAAAAAAAAAAAATTGCAAGACTTTAAAAGATTTAAGCATTTTATTCTGAATTATTCACATCCAGTAATGATTATTTGATACATATTGAACAACATATCATTCAATACACTTAAATCTTTTATATTATATTTTTCCTTAAAAGGAACTGAATATGAAATTTTGAGTATTTATACATTATGTGGAAGATTATGAAATAAAATTAAGATGATCATTTATGTTTCAACCAATTATGTAACTTTCAAATAAAACACAATATGAGGAATAACTAAAACAAATCAAATTTTTGCAAGAAGTTCTATGGATCCATTATCAGTTAATACTGCAGTTAATGGTGACTAGAAGACCAACTAATATTGTGAAAAATTGGTCACAAGAACACTTTCGGAATTCATCTTCATCTTAAAAACACAGACATTCTGGCACAATAAACAAAATAATGAACACAGCAATGGTCAGACTGTATTTAACTTGGTTACAATGATGACACGAAGAGTTTGGTCAAAAGCACTGCAAACAGCTAGTCCCAATTTGTCAGCATTCCAATCAAAGCCAGAAATTGGTTGGTTCGCTACAATAGCATCTTGTAGTAAATGTGCTTCACCTGTTACGCCAAATTTTATAGGTCCATCTCCCTCACATCTCTTTGGAGGATACTCACTAAAAAAATATAAATTCAACATTAGTTAAAAATTTTTAAAAAAAGGTACTTAGAAAATTGAATTTTAATGTAAAAATACAGGGTGTCAGAAAAGTATAGCTACACTTTCAAAAAATGAATTAGAAATAAACAAAGATTTTCACTTACAGTTTTTTATATTTTATAAAGAAAAGATTAAAGTTTCTGTTTATCCCCTTTGTCTGCATCACATGTCATAGGTTTGGCATTTTTGTGCCCATTTTGTCAGCATCATATGGAATGCAACAGACAAAGAAAAATTTTATCCTTGAAAGTGAATTCGTCACTACTTATACGTTTTTTAAATTTCCATGATATTTTTCAATATTTCTATGAGATGGCGCAACTAGTATTACTTTCTTTTCAATTAATGCAGTGAGGTTTTTCATCTGGAATCTAACACTAATAACATCTAACATCGTGATATGTGTTAAAATTTCAAATAAAAAACCTTTCAAGATATTTTTTATATTTACTATCAAAATTTTATTTAAGAAGGTAAGCAAAAAAACAATATGTAATACAGGATTTCGGTTTTGTGATAAATGTGATTTTTAAGCTCTGATGTCCACAGATTGTAATGCTATTTTAATGGTAAGGTACTATTTATCAGAATATTTTTCAAATAAATTATTCCAAATACTTTAATTATTTTTTTGTAGATATTTATCTTAAACATCTAAAAACAGTACTTGCAGTGTACTTTTTAAAATTTAAAACCCAGGTGCATTGCAGGGAAAACTGGAGATCAGTGAACGGGATATTGCATATTTTCCCAACTATAAAACTGCTTACTGATAAAAATCATTTGCATTTTTCACTTTAGGATAGAATATATATTAATTTTGTGCAATAAAAAAATAATTTTTTGGGTCAGAAATTCGTAAGAAAATCCAATGGAGAATGGGTTAATGAAAAGCAAAATAGATCGAGCAATGTCCTTGTTTTGTAACATTCTCATTTCAAAATGGCTTCATTGCAATGCTTGTAGCATGGTTTATCAAATTTAAATCTGCACCACATGCAGCATAATTAGCGCACCACCACCATGGTGTTTGGAAGTGAGTGATGATTAGAAAGAGGAAAACCAATACCCAGTCACCTAGATCTCTAGACACAACACCTTTAGATTTCTTATAGAAATACATGAAAAACTTTTTTTACCAATCTCAAATTTGTAACAGGAATTGAAAAATTGAATTACAGTGACCATTCAGAATGTTTATCCAGCAATGCTTCATAGAACATGGTCAGATACCTCATATAGACTTGATGTTTTGAGTGCAACTATAAGAACGCACAACAAAATTGTGCAACAAAATATTGTAAGAAAACTTGTGTTTTTTTAATGTTCCATAAAGAAAATAACTAAAAGTGAATATCATGGCTTGTTTATTTGTAATTAATACAACCTGTGGCCAGAAAGTTCAGTGAATGAGCCTGTAGAGGTCGCTGCTGTACTGGTAGAATATCAACGTGTCGCGCGTGGTGAAGGTCAATATCTGTTTGAGCATGTTTGTAACTGGCAAGGTTCCAAGTGCGTCTATTCCCTGTTAGTTTAACGCCAAATGCGAAAGGTTTATTGTGGATTGTTGCGGTGTACAAAATGGATGCCACACACCACCTTGGTTGTACGGCAGTCCCTGGCCACGAATGGAGTTGTGACACTTGACCCCCCCCCCTTATTCACCTGATTTGACACCTGCAGACTTCTTCCTCTTCGCCACCCCTGAAGGGAAAGAGATTTATAGACATCACTGACATTTAAAGCAACGTGACGGCTGAGCTGAAAGCCATACCAAAAGAACTGTTTTACAGGAGTTTCCAGGACTTATACACTCGTTCCCAACAGTGCATTACCATCCATGGAGATTATTTTGAAGGACAGTAAATTGTATCTGATGCTGTACAATGCTATATTTGAAATAAAAATTCATTCACTGAACTTTCTAGCTGCAGGTTGTATTTGAAAGAGTAGTCTTATTTTTGTATCAGTATTTAGAAATAGTTTAATTATTTAATCATTGAACATCAAAAATTAAAGCATATATTTTATTTTTCAACTTCTTTTAATTAATAAAATTTAAATAAAAACAAATAAAAATTTTCAGTTTATACAAAAAGTATAATTTATTAACTCTGCAAATTCATAGAAAATTTAAGTGGACAAACAAACATTTATGAAAGATTTAACTATCCACTTTAACTTTCGCAATTCATTAAAATACAATTCATTTGTTAATTATATTTTTTTAAATTAATAAAATTAAAGCATTGAAAATTGTTTTTAAATTGGATAATTGTTAAGTTTTCTAGTGCACTTTAGTTCCCTTAAATACTCAAAAATTGATAATATGATGAATATTTTTCAAAGATTTCAGTTTAATTAATAATCAAAAACAATTTCTCTAAAAAAATGATTTTTTAAATACTAATTTAATACTATTTAGTAATTAAATTTCAACAAGTCTTTAAACTAACAAAACTTATACTGTGGTTTGTTTCAATCATTAAATTCTTGAGTGTAGAAGTTTCCAAGCATTTGCTAATTTTTATGCAAAGGTTTATACTTAAAGAAATTCAATATTTTAAAAAGTCAATAATTTTTGAAACTATGAAGACTATTTCTTCCTTGATTTTAAAATGAATTTTAAAAAGCAATGACTTTAAATGCATAGCATTACACAAAACATGTTATTTTTAATTAACTACACAACTACTTTTAAAAATATTAACTGAATTCAAATGAGCTTCATTATAACAATGAAATGGTTAAGATTTAAAAAAATGGAGATTATACATTCAGTATAAAACACAATATAATTTATTCATTTTAAGCTTGAGTTCAACTTTAAAAGTACAAAATTTTTACATAACTAAAGAGGATTTTTATTGCTAACCATAAAAATTCAAGACAATTACTTTTTCATAATTTTAATAAAACTTACTAATTCCAAAGGCAAAGAGAACCAGATCCTCCAGTAGTCATAAATATATCTCGATTTTGAGGTAGATGCCGAGCAAGCCACACTGTGGATTTATGTGCCTAAAAATCAACAAAATTAATTAAAGTTTTTGACAAATTAATGTAGAATAAATATTTAATATGAATAAGAAAAAAATGAAAAATTATACCTTTTTTATTAATGAAGAATATCCTTTTTTATTATGATATGTACGCATATCAAAAACATGGAATTTAGATTCTAAAGTGGTAGCTACTAATTTATTCATTTTTATGTCTTTCCGATCAAATTCAACACAACATACCTAAAAAAAAAGGCAATGTAATGTCAAAGAAGTCAGCAATCACCAGAGCACTTATTTTTTTTTTACTTAGTTTTGATTTATATTTTATTAAGTTTTCATATAACAAAAACTTTTCACTTAATGTTGCAAGTTGAAAAATAAAACAAATAGTTTATTATAATTGTTCTTTTTTTGTGCATCCTAAAATAAATGAATTGAAAATTAAAAAATAGAAATAACTTTAAATAATTATCTTTAATGCATAATTATCTTTAATCACTTTTATGCAACATGCAAAAGCAGTCTTTCGAGAACATAAATTTGATGACCTTTTTTACAACTCCAGGAGATAAGTATATGAATATTGGATTTAGGGTTTTTTTGACACAATTATAAATAAAAAAACGTTAATTTCCCTTTTTAATAATTCATGCTTTTAAATGACATTGATTATTTCATATTTTTGGAATTGGAAAATAATCCCCTATTGATTGGTGTAAACTTTGAGAAGCATTCAGTACAATTCCTTTTATTATTATATTACATTTTTCAGAAATTTATTGAATATTAGAAGATTTTTTTTTAAAAATTCATAACTCTAAAACTTTTTAGCAAAATTTTTTGAAATTTAGAATGAATGCCATTTTATTACACATTTAATTCTGCAAAGAAGTCAGATTTCACTACAAAAATTCCTTTTCTGAAGTTATTAATCAATTGACACCATGACTCAACTCCCTTATAACAAAGGTCCTTAGCCCCCAGGCCGCAGATAGGTACTGGTCTGTGGATCAAAATGGTACCGGGCCACCCAAGGTACATTAAATTATTTCTATTTCATATACTGTGGTGTATCTCTCTCGGGTTTGTGTAATTTTTTTATGAAAATTGGTTTAGATTCCATATTTAATCCCTTTATATTCATTTTTTGGTGTGATTGTATTTTATTCTGAAGGTATATTTAAATACAATTAGATTAAAATTATTAAATCAAAACAATCAACATCCCCCTCAGCAGTCCATGGTAAAATTATCAAACATGACCGATTCACAGCAATAAAAAATTTGGGAAGGGGGGGGGGACTGCCTTATAGCTAGTAAAAATGATATCAATTTTACCCAGGTGTGCAGTAAAAGTTACAAAAATTATCATAAAGGATATCCCGTTTTTTTTCATCAACTGTCCATTTAAGCAAAAACTCTAAATTCATTCTATAACTTAGAATAAATTCTTACATTTATTCAAAATTTATTAAGATAAACAAAGATTTAAATTTACAAAACAAAGTAATAATTTTCTATCCTAAAATAAATTGATAATAATATAATGATTGATGAGCCTCATTTTTACACTGTTATATTCCAAAACTGTTGAGTTAAGTTTAAAGAAGCTGTTTTAATAGCAAACTTGCAACAAAATTAAAATTCCGAGTGAAATATTTTACTTTTCATTTATTTAATTTAGTAAGCAAGCGACTGCATTAAAATACCATGAAAATCTATTGAATATTTGTTAATTTTATAAAGCTAAAAAGTAGTACAAAATAATAAAGTATCCTTAAAAAAAACCAGGGTAGAAAAAAGAATGGTATATAAAAATATTTTCTTTTTTAACATCAGGATAAAAAATCTACTAGCATTAAAATACATTAAATTCTTACTGTAACAACTTGCAAGTTTGGCAGTGAATATATATAACTTTAGATATAAATTTTCATATCAAACATCCCAAAATACCTTAACATT
Source organism: Trichonephila clavata (assembly GCA_019973975.1). Taxonomy (NCBI): domain Eukaryota; kingdom Metazoa; phylum Arthropoda; class Arachnida; order Araneae; family Nephilidae; genus Trichonephila; species Trichonephila clavata. The sequence continues at coordinate 23,319 of BMAO01017714.1, forward strand.
TAAGGATTGCATTGAAGTGAGAGAAACAAGAACATATTTCATTACAATTCTTTTGTGTATCTTACTATTTTATCAAATAAAAGTAAAGGAAAAACATACACCATTTCTTAGATTGCTTTCCCATCTTATACTCATATTTTTCAAATCAAATACTTTTATGTCTCCATTATCATATCCTGCACATATACAGCGATCCTCATTCCTATATGCATTACCTGCAAGGACAAAAAACAAGAATTAGTAGTCAAATGATATACACAAAGAACTACATATATTTTAGAAGAAAAATATAATTAAAACAGATTCTTAAAAAAATAGTTATTACTTCAGAATTTTTGGCCCTTTCACAAATGAGAAGAGCTGATCTTAAAAATTTATTTCTGTAAACTATTGCAACTTTACGTTAAAAAATTTTTTTTTATTAAATTTCTTTTGTAGACAAAAATTTACTTTGTAAATTATTATAAATATATGCAGTCATACATATGACTAAACAATTTTAAAAAACGTGGAATTAATATAGCAGATTAGGCAGTGTTTCTTCATATCAAAGTAAAAAGCAACACGAGAGTGAAGAGTGAAATTTTGCAAGAATAATAGTTTCCTTATAATAAAACAGATTCAATGATTTTTAATATAGTGTTCTTTATATTTGTATACATGGTGTCCCCAAAATGGAGTCCAAACTCTACACAGCTTGATTCCTCACTGCGAGTATATAAAAAATGCTTAAAGAACTATATCTGTCTGATCCCCAGTTTGTGACAAAAATAGGGTAAATGAAAATGCATGATGATAAATGATGGTTCATGAGGGGGCTTTCGGTGCATTTTTGTACTCCTGTATGTGATTGGCTGGATATGGCATACCTCAGGTACTGAATCAGACATGGGGTGGGATCCTTTAGCCACCCTGATCACCAGATCTCATATCATTGGATTTTTTGCCAATGGGATTGGTGCATCAAGATGTAGTGACTACACAAATGGACTTAGTCGCTTGTCTGCATGCTGCTTGTACTTTAGTGGACATTGCACTGTTGCAACATGTATACTCATTATTGCATGGCGGGCTCAAGCCCCCCTCGCAGTGGCATAGCTACCACTGTATCAATGATACAGGGTCCCCAACAAGTTTAATTACAGTTCTATTAACAGGGCTCCCAAATCTAAAAAAGGGCACAGAAGGAATTTTGATACAGGGCTTCCTTAGAGCTACCTATGCCAGTGCTGCCTCGATACACATGGCAAACATTTTGAGCATCTGTCTTTTTAAATATTTGTAAATACTGCTGTTCATGTGTCTTTATGGTATTTTTTCCTTGTATCAGCAATGAAGTCATACTTTGTTTCTTTGGGCATTTTTTATGCACTTCCAATGAGGAATCTGGCTGTGAAGAGTTTAGGAACTATTTTTGGGTCACCCTGTATAATATGGCATACATACTGAATTCCTGAACAATAACACACACATTAACTATCAAATGTTTGACTACAATATGATTTTGTATTAAGAAATTTAACAAAAGATTACTGTTTGATGGGGATGGCTCTTAAAGAAACTTATAATTTAATAACCAAATTTAAAACTAATTTTAATGACATTTTTATGCCACACCTTCTCAAATACTTCACATATTTTGAAATAACACTTAATTTTTAAAGGAAGTAAAACTGTGTAAAATGGACATAATTTTATATTTCATAAATAATTTTAATAATTAATATTTAAATTTAAAAAGATCTTGGATTAAATTTATTATTCAATAACACAAACAAATCCTTATAAATGCAGATTCACTAAATTCATGTATTTTTTTAGGTCATGCAGCTCACAGATATATTGGTTCTACAAAACTTTAAAAAATTGTTGTTAAGAACTTCACTTTAATTACACAATACAAATTTATAGAATTGTGCATAAATGTTCATTTTTATTTTAAGCAATGAGATTCACCACTAAAGCAACCTAAAAGAATAACATTTTTGGAAAAATAACAAACTCAAAATACAACTAATGCACTGTAACAACCAGAGGTATAACTACCGCCATATCAATGATACAGGGCCCCATCATGTATCAAAAATGTTAAACACTTTCCAATTAGTTTTATTAATGCAATCATTTTGATTTACTTTTCAAAAAAGCTACTTCCCAAAAAATTTTGATGTAGGGACTAGTTACGCTGGTGGTAACAACTAAGCAAATTGAAAACATGAACATAAGTCTTAATCAGCAGAAGAAATTGCAGAAAAAAGTAACATGGGAGTTCAATGGATTATATATATATTGTGTTTCAAAATTATAAAGTTCATAAAAGCTGAAGAATGAGTTTCAACTCAGTTTTATAGAAGAGAAGGAAAAATCAATATAAATAAATATGAAAACCATTATAAAACTAGACAATGAAATAGAACATATAACAAAAAGAAATAATACACATAAAACAAACATAAATATAAGAATTTTCATAATAATTAAAATCTGAACATTAATACAACCCCAACATGTTGAAATTCATGTGTTTCAAGTTTTAATATCCTTTTCCGAAAGAATTTTCGGATATTACAAATAATTATGTACAGATAATACAAATAATTTTTTATACCAAATGAAACAGTCCAACAATCTCTTCTATCCTGACCAGCTTCTGGCTCCATTACAGCAACTGGCAAATCTTTTTGTCTGGGATCCCACACTTTAACTGCACCTAGAAACAACATTTATCATTAATATTATACTTTTTAATCTTTTTGATATTATAGATAATAAATCAACACTATTATCTGTTATTAACAAACATATCGAAAGCTCCAAATTGAATAACTCATCTCTTGAAATCCTGATGCATATGAGGTAAGCTTATCGATATTTGCATATTACACCCATGTCATTGCCAACCTTTAGTGAATAATAACAAATTTTAGCAGTTATTCTTAGGTTAGCATAAAATTTAGCAATTAATCTCTGATTTTCAGTTAATTTTGAGCAATGTGTTGCTGGCATGGGTTTAATAACAAGTTATGGCTTATATTTAGAAACTGAGTAATATTTCTTATTTTTAGTTGATCATCAAAAATACAATAAAATGCGAAAAAAATAAGAGTGAAATAAACAATTTACATAGTATTTTATAAGAAAAAATAAAGAATAACACTAAAAAGCACTAAAATTCCAACTACAGCATGTGCTAGCTCTTTTCATTATATTTACAAGGTAACTTAATATAACTAATACTTAAATAACATAATCTATAGGTAAGAACTAAACTTTGCTTACCATCTTTGCTACCAGTCACAATTTCAGGAGCTCCAGCACCAATTCCCAAGCCACCAACACCATCTATTGCATTTATAATTTGAGTATGTCCTCTTACATCATATACAGGAGAATCTAATGCTTCCATATCCCTATGTATCATAACAAGGGAAACACAATCACATCATAGTTTATACTATATTTCCAGCATATTAAGTGTACCTATACTTTCAAACTGCATTTTTTCAGTTTTAAGTAAATTCTGGTGCATAATGTTCATCTTGTTTTACAAAGAAATCTGAAATGTATACGAGCAATGCTCTTAACTTTTGAAGTCTAGATATAATCTATGAGTGTGTAATAAAAGCAGTGGTGTAACATATACCCCCACATTGCAAGGGGCTCAAAGCTTGACTGACACTAAGTACGTCTTTGGGCGTGGGGCCCAAAATATGAGTTTTTGCAGGGGGCCCTAATATTCTCTGTTATGCCACTGAATAAAAGTGTAGATTGAAATTAGTCCTGATATAATTAAAAGGTCATTTACAAAATATAAAGCATCTGATAATCTACTTGGAACAGAGTAACGGTGAGGATTAAAAAAATGAAACTGAATTTGATGATGTGCATGAAGATGTAACAGAAGACTAATGTGACGATTTTTTCATGTTATTCAATAATGAAAGTTTAAAAAAAAAAGTCATTTTTTGAAATAAACAGTGCTTAGATACAATTTATCTCCAAAGTATAATGTGCACCCTTAAACTTGGATCTTATTTTTTGTGTTAAAAGTGCACATTATACACCGAGTTACATGGTACTTAAGATTTAAGCATTTCTGCCAATGAAATGTTGACAAGAAACACTGAATCAATGCAATAATGTCAAAGAATAGTTACTTGGGATGTGATATACATGCTACAATATATGGAACTTTGGTGCAAAATTACAATAGCATACAGCTAGAGAGAAAAACTGAGTGATCTCTCAGATTTGAAGATTTCTTGATGCAATAATTTCCTTTAAAATTGTAACCCTAATAAATTAAAAGTTTCTTTATTCCTCTGATTGTTATTTATTATTTTAAAGCAGTAGATGACTTTGAAAAAGGCATTTTCTTTAAGAAATTCATTACATTCTTTTAGCTTGTAAAATATAGTCAACGAATTCACTATATTGTATTTGCCCCTTCCATTATTGTTCTTCAAAAAATAGTTATAAAATGTAATTTACTTTTTTATGGAAAAAATGCTTAAACATAAGCCCTTTAAAAACTAATAGCAATTAAAATCAAAGAAATATCATATAAATATTTTAAACATTTAATTCTAGCATAAAATTTATTGAGAAAAACAATTTTCAAAATTTTCTTGAAAATCTTAGAAGAAAATAAAAATGATTTTAAATTAAAAAGAAAATTGTGTTTATTTTTTTAAAGAAAAATTCCAATCTTCTCCAATATTCTATGCAAATTTTTTATCAGTTCAGAACAATATCAAATAAATATAATTCATATTTTAACTTACCATACTTGCAAATTTCCATCAAAGTCACCTGTTGCAAGATGACGTTGATGCAAGGCTGAAGCTCCAAATGTTCCACATTTAAGACCTCTTGGTTTTGTAATCTATAAATTAAAATATGCCTTACTTTAAAATTCAGTATTAGTTATAAGAGCAGAAGGATTATATAAACTAGACAATTTGCAGAACTGTAATAAAATACTTTAAAAAACAAAAGATACTTTAAGCCACTAAGCTAAGGATAATGATCATAAGTATATTAACTCTTTCCCCGGCGTAGGCGCGATAACACGCCGAGAAAAATCCAACTCTTACCTGGCAACGGCGTGTTTTCACGCTTTGACCATTAATTTTTCAGCCATTTAATTGTTAAATTGCCTGCCAGACCATGGCAGGATTTAAATACCCCCTGCCACCAGGGAATGAGTTAAAAACTGAATCACAAAGGACAAAACTAAATATTTGAAAAGTTATCTGACTATAAATTTAGTGGTTAATATTACATATTATTTAAGAGTGCAAAATCATAAATTATAATAATCTTGATTTTGAATGTCACAAGAATTACCTAATGTAATATATTATATGATGAAAATAAATCTAGATATTTATATACAATAGTAATGTTTAGAGAAGAAAGACTGAATACATATTAAATAATTTTAATTCCCTTTATGGAAGGAAAAAAATTAAATTTTAAAATAGATATTTCAAATAGATAATATAGCTAGATTTCAATAGATAATATAGATATTTCAAATCAACTGCACCAGTGATTTTTTGTAGATTATTTTGTAGTTTAAAAGTTAATAATAAATAAAGAATAAAGAAAAACTAATGAGACTTGTAGTTATTAAATTTAAAACATGTAAGCATTTTTAAAAATTTTGAGAGAGCACAAGTCTTACACATTCAATGCCCTTGAACTGTGAATGGCAAACTAAGGAGACAAGTCAACCAAGAAACAAATGAAAGATTTGTATGAAGTTAAGAAAAGAAATTTCCCAATACTTCAGGCCTTTCTTAAAAAATTTATAAATGTGTATTTAATATTCCTTTTCAATTAACTGACAAACATTTTAATTTATTTATTCAAAAATTACTCATGAAAAGTAAGAATAAACACAAAACATTTTTTATCTCCGACCAGTGGCGTAGCTACCAATAAGCTAGGTGGTGCCATGCACTGGGGCTCTTAAGCTCAGGGGAAACCCTCAGACCCTGACCACCAAGCAAGCTGAAATAGCAATAATTTCTCCCAAATTTAAAATATAAATATAAAAGGTTGAATTGCAACATAACTATAATAATGTTGAAAATTTTTTCAGATTTGTAGGGAATTCCCCTAAATTCTTTTTGTTGTTTGTTCAGTGTTGCGAACTTTACATATTGAAAACTTTGTTATCTTAAATTTTTTCATTTTTCTATGAACTGTTACTTGAAAATAAACTTCAAGTTCCATGAAAAATCTTACTGTACTTACTATTAGATCTTAAAAAACCTACAAAAAAGGCAATTCCTAGTTACATTCTAGTTTTAATAACAATATGATTCGTAATAAGCTAGTTCCTTGTTTCAATATTTTGCTATTTTCTCATATCTGCAAAACACTGAAGCAATTTTGTCCCCCCCCCTTCTTTGCTCGTTTGCAGAGGTGTTTTTTTAATAATTATAATAATGTTGTATTTTCTTGTTCATGCATTTTTATATAATTTCCTGTCTATCTTGGTGGACTATTTTACAGCTCTCAGCCCTCTGGTGGGTGGGTGCAATCCTCCAGAACAAATAGCTATGGATTCTCCAATGGCGTTTCGCAGCGTAACATTACGTTTCTGCTTCTTTTAAAGCCAGGAAGTACTCAAGCACATACTAATTGTATTCGATAAATTATAAAACTAAAATTATGGGTACAAAAAAAAAGGAACTAAGTGGTGTGTTTAAGCGGAAACAAAGTCAAGAAAAAGAAGGTAGTAAATAAAATTTGTAGCTTTGTATATTTAAAATATTCATATATTTTTCTTAATAAAATCCAATCACAATAGGGCCTTTTTTTTTTGCACCAGGGCCTTTGGATACCTAGCTACGCCACCATCTCCAACAAAATCAAATTAACAATGAATTCAAAACTTAAAAAAAAAATGGAATAATTATAATAATAAACTAACAACATTGACATTTCATTTTTTTAATACAAATATAGTTCTTTTATAATGTCATTTTTTTCTGACACACGCACACAATTAGAATAAGAATTTTTCAAAAACATTTCTTTAGCAGCGGAACAAAATTAAAACTTTTGTTCTTCAACAGTTAACTTAAACGACTAGAAAATTTAAAATTTTGGTACCTGCATATTATTGCAAAAAATGCAATGTTTAAGATAACTTGTCAAGCTAGCAATCCCAATTTCGCATGTGTTGTATGCGCTGAATTGCCAATCATATGCTTCGTTTCATATAATGTCACTAATAGGTTGCGATAATATGCAATCACCAACATTTTTTTAAAAAAATAAGATTGGATAACTATAAAAATATAATGCTTTTGAAACTTTGATGAAGTTTAAAATTTTTAATTAAAATAGTATCATCATGATTGTGAATGCAAAATAATTAGAGCTTTAACTATTTTACTTCCAATTTAAAAATTACCATGGAATTTAAATCAAATCTAAATACAGCTACATGATTTTTAAGAAATGTTTCTAAATAAAAAATATAAATTTATTAAAAATATAATAAAAGTTATACCTCTGAAGCAGTTTGTTTCTTTAATAATACAGAGAAAAAAAATGACACATTAAAAAAAACATTTTAGCAACTGTCATTGCAAAATTCTTTTTCAAATATGATATTTACATAATTTATAACTGTTGCGCTCACCTCAGAAACCAACTTAACTTTTCCTCCAGATATTTCATAAATTTGAAAAGCACCATCTCCTTTAGGATGCGTTCCAAGCGAAATAAATTTTGTACTCACTGGAATCCATTTAGTATCAAAAACAGTATAATTTAAAGATACATCAGCATGAAGTATTATTTGAGGTTTATCCATCTTGATAAAATTAAAACTTTTGATTCCGTAATAAAAGTAATCAGAAACACACTGTTTTGTTTGCGCTCAGACTATTTACACTTGTGCTTTAGATTCTAAAGATAACTATCACGTTTGACCAATCAGAAGCAAAGCCGACTGCAGAAACGCATGCGTGCAGTCCAGTTATGGGTTGAACTTTTTATTTTGCAGGTTAATTGATTTAAAAAAATTCATTGGCCTAAAGTTTTTTTTGTATTTTAAGGTATTTTTATTTGAAAGATTTTATTTCTCTTTCTGTATCAACTAAGAATCTATCAAGGATAAACCATTAAGGAAGTCACTTTCTGTTCCAGTTTTTCTTTTCAGTAAAACTGAATTTGTGAACTGACCCTCTTTAAGAATCATTCTTTTAGAAACGAAAAATATTATTTCAAATTTTGATATACTTTTCTTTCGTAATGAATCTTTAAGATCATAAAATATTCTTGGATTCTTTGCAGTAATAGGTTTGTAAAAATTTCAGTAAAATAATGGTACCAAAAAATCGACAATACTGCTCAGTATACAAACGAGTCAGAAGAAAGACTTGGAAAAAAGAAAAACACAAGTTGATTTTCCAAAAAGCAATGTTTTTTTAATAAAAAATTGGCTGCAGTTGATAGTTGCGTAAAGAACATATATTTTTTATCGGTCATAATAGTGCTATAATCGAACTGGGTGTTCACATTCTGTTTCTGCAACAGTCGTCGTTTTCAGGGGGACTGATGTATATTAAATCTATTGAGATAAGAGCACTCATGTTGGCACTACGTGGATTTGAAGCGTCAACCTCGTCATCTAAGGCTTTCACAAAATTATGAGGTACGTAGGCTGTGTCAAGTGGACCTAATATAAGAAAATTTTCAGTAAGCAATAAATGTGCCAGAAAATATTCAATAATTAAGAGTAATAGCCTATATTGCTCCATATCCCTTATCATCCTACTAATCAATCAAACATCCAATAAATAAGCAAATATTGAGGATGAATTCGGACGCATTTGTTGTTTGGTGTCAAGCCGCATCAGTCAACCAATTTGTGTATGCTCTAACTTCAAAGAAATTAGGTCGATCAGCGATGCAATATCGCTAAGGAGTTACTTTTGAACAAAGCAGTGATTACTCAATAAGTGTTAAGAGTATTTTACAGAAAATAAAATGTTTAAGAATGAAAGGAAGGCTTTAAATTACACAATCAATCAATCAACCATTAAGAAAATTCTTTTATAAGTGCACCAATTTCGTTAAAGAGAGAGATTACTCCCAAGGAGAAAAAAAATATAAGGGGTATGGTATTACACAGGGTTGCAGAGTTAAGATAGTTTTTCGCCAATACCAGCAGCTTTATCAAATTCAATGCAAAATTTTATGTCCTTCTTGGATGTGAATGTAGCTGACCGTACCCATCTATTTTTTTCGAAAGGAATTTGTTTTTGACTTTATGCAATTATTTTCGTTTAAAGATTCTCAGTTTGATATAAGTATAAATTTATTCCAGCATTTTAAAGTTATCCATAAATATTTACTTTTAATATGTGTATAAGTAAACACACATTCATTATTATTATTTAAAATTAGCGGCGGCATACACACTACTTTCATGGGAGGAGTTGTATTTCATAAAAAGACGTAAACAAAAGTACCGAGGTATAATATTTATGTAAAATTAAAAAAATCTGTTGGACTAGGGAAGGGTTTGAACCCGTAAATCCCACCCTTGTGTAAGCCACTGTGCTTATTATTTACTTTATACCTTAAAGATTCAAATAATTTTTAAGACTATCTGCAAATGTTATCAATAATATTAAATGTATGAAAAAAATTATGCTTTTTCATTTCTTATTTTTATTTAACTAAAGTAGCCAATATTTCATCAACGAAATTATAGTTAGGTAAAATATTTTATGTATGAGCGGTTATAATGTATAGAAAAGCGTATTTTAGCCAAATGTGGTAACCCTATGTAATCAGTTCGTTCTTCCCGCACCAATGAAAACTGTTTTCTTTTGAGGAAGCCAATGAGAAACGATTGAGAGCAATGTAAAATTTCATCCTCTCTTTAATGATATATAAATACAAACAAATTTGGTTTCATAAAGCCTGTTAATTTTGGGATAATATATTATACACCTTATCTCGCAAAATTTCAGAAACTAACATTAACAAAAAAAGAAAATCTTCTTTTGTTTCATTTGTACATATTTTTCAAAAAATTGAAATGAACAAAAACTAGAACCCCCCCCCCCACTTTTTATTCAAATCAATATATTTGAAGTTTGTTATGTTGATTTTAAATGTGGGGATTTAAATGTGGCAAAAGCCAATCGCATTTATGATGTATTTTTTTAATATTAATGTGATGGATAACTATTTTAATGAATGTAATATTGATCCTGAACAAGATTTAGAATTTTTTAAGTGGAAATGCTATTAAAAAGTCACCATGTGAAACTAAAGTTGTTCCAATTATTGACCTAGACAATTCCCCTCGTATTTGTAGAAAACAAGATGACAAATAAATTGACAAAGATTTTTCTGCCTAAAAGGTTCAGTTGCAAAGCATAAATATTGAACTAATAGAAAAAAATGTCTCATGTGTATTTGATAGCAGACAATCTCCAAAGTCAAATCTTATCAATAGATCAACACCATATATGGTTCAGAATGGAATTATGAATAGTCAAGTTATGAATTTCTTAAATATAGAGGAGGGCACCTCTGAAATGGGGCATCCTGACAAAAAAATTAACATCAAATCTAAAGTTGTAATAAATGAGGATGAGGATTCAATATCAAAAAGCACTTTATGTAATAATTCTAATGAATTTGTGAATGATTCCAGTGATCTTGATATAGTTGGAAAGTGTGAGTTATTAAAAGCTTATTGTAATCAAACTGAGTTTCAGCCATCTTTGAATGTAGAATCATTAAGATCACTGTTAATCACCAGGCGTGATCAATACAAAGTATCTGCATTACAAGCAAAAAGAGAAGATAATAAAGATTTAGCTCGTAATTGTTTAAAAACTATTAAAGCAATCAATACTGCAATTGAATCGCTAGATTCTAAGCAGCCATTTGATTTGTCCAATGTTCCATCTGAATTACAGAACTTTCTTGATATTTCTGTTACAAAAGTAAATGTTGATTCCCAGAATACAAAAAATGGGGAAATAATGTTGCCAGTTGGCATTGAAAAATCTTCAATTGCAGCTACAAATGAAAAAGAAGAATGCAAGTTATTTGGAGATCTTCCTCCACCCCCAAACACGATTCTTGAAGCTTTACAACAAAGATTTGAGAAATATAGTACAACAAAATGTATTGCTGAAGCAGAGAATAATAGGGGAAAAGTCAGACGACTTCAAAGAATAATTAAATTGTATGAAACTGCCATTGCAAACCATAAGGCTGGAAGAGATGTAGACTTTGAGGATCTTCCTACGCCTCCTGGATTTGCACCTATTCCTCTTTTTGATGAAAAATATGCATTAGAATGTAATGAAGAAAATGTTGCTTTGTCATCTGAAAGTCAAGATGGAATTACAAATAAAACTAGTATTAAAATGTCTGAACAATTAGTACCAAAAATTTCTCATGAGAAGAAACTATGTTTTGATAAAACAAATACATTGACCATTAGAGAAAAACAATTAGAATTTTTATTGATTAGGCAAAAGTTATTTCGTCAAGCAGCTCTGAAAGCCAAGAAAAATGGAAACATTACTGAGGCCAAAGAGTATTTGAGCATTAGTAAAGGATTTGATTCTGTTATTGAAGCAACAAAATGTGGACTCCCAGTTGACATTAAAACTGTTCCAACACCACCTCAACTGGAATCTGATTTTAAAATTATTGATATTGTAAAAAGTAGGGATTATGAAAACTGTAACCAAGAAAAACTTTTTCTCAATCTAGAAAAAGACTTACATCAACAAATAGAAATATGTATTAAACACAAAAATTATTGCCTTCTTGGAGATAAAACCTCAGCTTTTATATTTGAGAAGTTGCTCTTGGAATCAAAAAAAGATCTGGCTACTGTTGAACTGAGTAAAAAAAATAATGAATCAGTTCCAAAATTTCATCATGAAATACGTGCATTTTCTATTATACATAGTAACTTAGATCTTGAAGACAATGTTGTTGAAGTTACTGTCAAGCAAGGAATTGATTTGCCGAAGTCTAATGAATTAGCCTCGTATGTAAAAGTTGAGTTTCCTATACCTCCAGAAAATCCTCAGCAAGCCAAGACACAAATCATTAAAGGTACAAACAGTCCCATTTTTGAGGAAATATTTAAATTTGAATTCAACAGAAAATCTCGTTCACAACTTCGCCAATTTAAGAGACAAACATTAAAATTTGAAATATGGTCTAAGGGTAGCTTTTTGAAAAGTGACACCCATTTAGGTACTGCTTGTGTCAAACTTGCAGATTTAGAGTCTAAATGCACTGTTTGTGACACTTTTAATTTGATGGCTGGTCGAAAGTCTTGTGGAGGTAAACTGAGCATTAAACTGCGTATAAGAACTCCATTACTTGATAGACATGTTGAAGAAATCAAAGAAAAGTGGTTGGTTATTGAAAAGTAATTTTGTCTTATTTTAACTTACGTAGATATTTTAAAATTTTTACTGAAAAAAATTCTCATAACTTAAGTTTTTATTAAAAGAAAAGAATTATAAATCAGCAAAATTAGATATTTAAGTATTAGCATCACCATAGCAAAATTTACACCAATCGCACCATGATACCAAAACAAAAAAAAGTTTCTTACATGTAAAGAAACTTTTTGTTTTTTTGGTATCATGGTATTATTACTTAACATGTTAGGTATCATGTATTTTATTAGGAGCAATCAGTCAGATTTTAGTGGAAAAGGCCATGATTTGTCTGTGGTGATGTTAATATGTAAATACCCAAAATTACATGGTCCAGATTAGATGGATGTGTAGTTTATTTTTTATGAAAATTCTGTAACTACAAAAGAAAAAAACACACCAGATTATGATTTATTGCCAGTTATAAGTTTGATATTTATAAAAAGTATTTAAATAAAGCTTTATCTTAAGTTGTTTCCTTTGTGATTTACTAAATTTATGCAAAATAATGCATTTTTTTTTCTTCCCATGTCCATTATTTTAAATGAATTGCCTTACCATCTTGGCAAGATTAAAAACAGTCAAATAATTAAAATAATGAGAATTAATAATTACTTTTGTATGCCATTTTTCACAAAAAGTTTCATTCATAAAATATATTTTATTTAATCCACTATAAAAGCTCTTTCTAAGTCTGAATTTATAAACATTTAAAAAGATGATGAAGTTTTCTGGAAGGTGACAGTTTTATTTAACTGTGAAGAAAACTTAAAGGATAGGGAAGAGGAAAATATATTTTTATATGTATTATTTTTACATTTAAGAAACAGCGATTTTCGCCATTGAACTATAAAAAAATATTTAAATCACTAGGTAAGATTGAAGGGAAGATTTTTACAACTTTTCAGAATGAACATTGCCTATTTTCGAGTCAAGAAAAATAGTTAAAATATGATAAAGTATATGTAATTTAATTATAAAGACACATTTTTTATCTTATGATAAAAGAAATAACACATTGATTATATATATAAAAAATATAGTGTGTAGAAAAAAAGTAAAATGCAATGGGAATGTTGTCTAAAGTAAATTGATATTCTAGATGTTTTCTTTTTAAAAAGACACTCGTAAAGCAATATGAAATACCTATAGAAAATTTTAGTTTATCTTAAAAGTACTTGAATTTGTAGTTTTTTGGTTTCTGTTTGCATGGAAAAATACAGTATAGCAAACATAGCTGTTGATTTTCAGATTCCATGAAAAGCAGAGCTTTGCTCTTTCCGGTTTGATGAAGACCTAGAAGAATTTGGTATTTTTTGTATTTATTGCATGCTAATTGTTATTCACTTAAGATTTTATGATTTATTGCAATATATTTTATCCAAGGGAAAAAGTTGATTATGAAGGAAAAAGATGCATTTAACACCTTCCTAAAGACAACTTTAAAAGCTCTGAGAGATAATCTCTACAGTAAAAATTAAAAATCTGTTGGTCTATGGGATTTTACCCCCAGACTACCCTTAGGTACACCACTGCATATCCGAACTACACCTTGAATAAAAAACAGATTTTTTTTTCAATATAAATATTACACAGACATTTATGTATTCTTTAAAATGTAAATTTGTTATTTTTACAGTGAAAATAATTATTTTTTTATAGATGCTTATCACACATATTGATGAATAAATTGGTTCATTTCAGTTATTTCTATTTTCAAGTCTGATGACTATTTTTTTTTTTATTTGTTCATTCATAATGTAATGACATCTCTACTGAATTTGCTTTTTAGTCTGCAAAAATTGACTAAATATATGAAGAAATTATTTTTAAGAAATTTATTGAACAAAATATTAATTACCTCTGTTTTATTATTGAACTTGTTATGTTTATGAAAATTGTTTATTCTAATGATGAATTGTTATTCTAAATTGTTTATATTATAAGTGACATTTTTATTTTCTGGTATAGCTTTTATTGGCATCTAACTTTTTATATAAAAAGTATTGATCATTTAATTTGTAAAATAGTTATAATAGTTTCAAAAAATAAAATGTGTTGTATTATACTATGAACATTTTATACATGATCTCTTTCACGAAAGAAGAAAAAGAAATTTTAATATGTTTTACATTATAAATTTCTACATTCTTAAAAATTAGCAGTACTTATTTTAAATATAATAATTTGTGCATTAAAAATTTCACGTATGATGTTGAACAATTGTATTATTTTACAACTCTTTGGAAAATGCTTATTGTTTTTTGTACATATTTTGTTAAATTCAGAAGTTTCTGATATGCCAAATATTTAAAAAAAAAAAACAATGTTGTTGATGTAATTAAAATATGAAAATTGTTTGAACAATATATGTGTATATTCTTTATAATAAAACTTTTTAAAAATTATACTTATGCATATTTTTATAAAAAAGCTAATTTTTTTTACTGCTTGACTCTATGTAATTTTAAAATTCCTCTTGTGACATAGTGCCCATAGTGACGCAGTGTCTAAAAATTGAATTCTAAGATGTCTTGAATATATAATCAAAGTATTTTCATACACAAAACTCATTGCATTAAGGTTGTTTGTATCAATTTTAGTAATTGATAACTGAAATGAAATAAGTGTGATGTATATCTGATTGCTTATCAACTATTTAAAATTAGTGTTTTTAGGTGTTATTTTCTGAAAATTATTAAAGAAAAGTATCCAAATATTTAAAGAAAGTCTTATGTGTTTAAATATTATATTTTGGGGAAAGTGTTTTTTTTAACACATAGCCTTTATGCGTATGAACAGAATAAACTCAAGTCAGGGATCAACATTTGCAATTTTATAGTAGAAATTTTTATGTTCATACCATCCGAGCCGAATCATACTGATCATGTGGGAGCTATGCACTGTCAATTTTCAAAAGCTAATTATTTTTTAAAAAATTTATACTCAAAATAATATTTTAATTCAAAATTTGTGTTAATTATTTTCTTATTACAATTATATATAGATTGTAAAAGAATAAAATTAATTTATACTAGAAATTTTGATGGAAATTTTTAGATTTTGTTTACAAATTAAGAAAAATAAGAGTTATTATTATAAGAGTTTTATACAAAAATTAAGAGTCTTATTTCCTTTAACAAATTGATTTTTGCATGATTTAGATTAAAATATTTTTTATTTATTAAATTATATAGCTTCCTTATTCTTAAGGAAGGTTATACAAGCATTTTCATATTAAAAACCGACTTCTCTTTGATGTAATGTAATATAACCTATTTCTATTAAACTCAATATCTGAACCCAAATTACTGAATAACAACTACCTGAATTCTATTTTACTTAAAGATAAAACTAATTAGTTTCAAATGTATTGTATTCTTTATAAAACTAGCTGTCTATAAAATATTTTGAAAGTTTGTTAAAAAAAATATCCTGATTTATATATTTTTCCAAATATTTTACATAATTTATCTTTATAATAAAAATGTTCAATTTTTAATGTTCAGTATTCAATTAACAGCAATGAAGAGAATTTTTTTGGCGTTTTTTACTAAAGGTGTGATTTCATACTTAAGATTCAGAAAATAAACCCTGTCTTCAATATCTTTTCTAAGCAATTTATTTTGGTTATTTCCAAACTTTTGATTTTGTATTCACTAACCATCATTGCACATCTGCATTCAAAAAGATTTTTTCCTCTGTGATAAAAAAAAATTGTCAAAACGAAGTTGAATTTGAGGTGTTTTTAAGTTAAGTAACTCAATTTGGAAAACTATAACCAGATCAGTAGTTTGATCAAAAGCAAGGCATTTAAGAAAAGTTATCGTAGTCAATGTTACTGGGGTTAATGTTTGGGTTAATTTTTCTTGTTTACAAATGATATATTTACTATCTGGAATTTGTTTGAAGTAACTGATCCATATCAAAAATCGAATTGTGTCATTCGTATCGGGTAAATTATGAGAATAATTTGAATTTAGAAGTCATGAGAATTGAAACTGTCTTCTTGAGGATGAAACAAAACTAAATTAACAAATGCGAAATTTTTATTCCAGGAAAGTAGATCAGCACGTGACATTAATTGGCAAATGAGAGTAAATCAATTTTTACTAAGCGTTTTCAAACTCAAATTTTTGACTAAAATTTTTGACTTAAAAATAGTATTTATTTTTTTATTTAGCTTATTTATATCAGAGAAAATAAAACTGAGAATAAAAAGCTCCAATTTTATTCTCACTAAAACTAAGACCATTAAAAATAAAGTTATAGGTATTGTCGAATAAGTGGCAACAATCTCCGATCTCCATCGTTACGTAAGTGTTTACATTTAATATGTTCACTATTTGAAAAGTTAAATTTTTATAAAATTTTGTTTAATAATGAAAAAATTTGCACTTTTTTCATTTTTTCAAAAAATTAAACGTACATTTCGTTTTAATAAAATTTCTTTTGTATGATTTATAATTAAAGTAAATTATAATGGAAATGCTCGATTTCGAAAATCAAATATACCTTGAGTTATTTCATGATGATGCTTTAGCTGTGCTTGCTAAAGGTATTGGAGTAGAAAGACTTACAATAAATTTAATTAAAACCTATAATGATCCCGGAAATCTGGTTTTTGTTCTGGGTTCTACTCCAGTTGAAGAAGAATATATTATTAATAAGTTACAGGAATCGGGTATGACTTTGCTTCCGAAAACAATTACATCTGATGTCAGTGTGAAAGATCGTCGTGATGTATATATGGAAGGAGGAGTTCTATTTGTTTCATCCAGAATTCTTGTTGTAGACATGTTGGTTGATAGAGTTCCAATTGATCTTATTACTGGGATGATTGTACTTCGAGCTCATAAAATTCTAGAATCATGTCAGGAAGCTTTTATAATTCGTTTGTACCGAATGAAAAACAGTAAGGGATTTATAAAAGCTATATCATCTAACCCTGCTGCATTTACTAGAGGCTTTGCACAAGTTCAACGTATTATGAGAAACTTATTTGTAAAAAATTTATTTCTTTGGCCTCGTTTCCATGCTGTTATTGCCAGTAGCATAGAACGAGCCAAACCAGAAGTCTTGGAAATGCATGTCCCTATGACAAATGCTATGACTTCCATACAAATTGCTCTTTTAGACTTGATGAATGTCTGTGTGAAGGAACTAAAGCATATAAATCCATCATTAGACACAGAGGAATTGACTGTTGAAAATGCTATTGCTAAATCATTTGATAAAATTGTTAAATATCAACTTGATCCTATATGGCATCAATTAAATTCTAAAACTAAACGACTAATTTCTGATTTGAAATTTTTGCGATCAATTTTGCAGCAATTAACTCGGCAGGACTGTGTTAGTTTCTACAATATGCTCAAATCTATTAAAGACAATGTTACAGTTGGAACACAAATGTCTGATTGGTTATTTCTTGATGCTTCAGACTCTTTGTTTTTGAATGCTAAAGAGCGGGTTTTGGGGCCATCAAAAAAGAAAGATCCTGTTAAAGGTACTAAAAAGTTGTCTTGTGAAGAGAATGCCAAGTGGAAGGTGCTTTGTGACATTTTAACTGAAATATCAGATGAATGTAAAGATATAGAGAAACAGATGGTAATAATTATTGTAAATGATGATGTCATTAGCAGACAGTTAAAAAATGTCTTGAATGAGGGTGCTCAAGAATATTTGAATAATGTATTTTCAAAGCTTTTTCCTAGTTTGGCTTCTGAGTATAAAGGATCTCGTAAAGGACAGAAAAGAAAACTCAAAGAAGATGAACAAACTCTAACTCAAATGGCCAATGAATCAGAAACTGTATCTGAGAATACTTCTGATTCAAATGATTTGTTTTTGAAATATGGTGATCTTAATATAGAGTTTTATCCTGTAAACCATTCAACAGGAAATCACTTCAAGTTTCAACACATCTGTGAACTTCATCATCCCAAATATATGATCTTTTATGATGGTGATATGGAACTTATTCGCAGAATTGAATTGCATCAAGCTTTGAATCCCTCTGATAAATTGAAAGTTTATTTTCTGGTTTATAGTGGATCTTCTGAAGAGCAATGTTTTTTAACTTCACTCCGAAGAGAAAAAGAAGCCTTTGAATTTTTGATAAAAGAAAAAGCCCACTTAGTATTGCCTGAAGGAATTGATGGTAAGACGGGAGATCATCCTGATTTAGAAAGAGGCTCTTCCTTAGCAAATGAGACTGTCAATTCTCGTAAAGCTGGAGGACAAGTTCGTAAATTAGAAGACCAGAAAGTTATTGTTGATATGCGAGAATTCAGAAGTGAACTTCCCTCTCTGATACATAGAAGAGGAATTGAAGTTATCCCAGTTACATTAGAGGTTGGAGATTATGTTTTGACTCCTGATATGGTTGTGGAAAGAAAAAGTGTGAGTGATTTGATTGGTTCATTGAATAGTGGCCGTTTATATACCCAAGCCCAGTCAATGTGTCGTCTGTATAAGAAGCCTATTTTACTAATAGAATTTGATCAGAATAAAGCATTTAGCTTACAAGGAAAGTACTATTTCAATAGCAGTGCATCTTCCCAAAATGTGACTTCAAAATTGATTTTACTTACTACTCACTTTCCTGACCTTAGAATTTTATGGTGTCCTTCTCCATATGCTACTGCAGAAATGTTTGAACTGCTGAAGTTAAAAAGGGATCAGCCTGATGAAAAAACAGCAGTTTTACTTAAATCAGAAGGTAATGAAGGAGAACTCTCAGCAAGCAAATTTAATACTGTTGGATATGACTTTATTTCAAAGTTACCAGGTGTCAACTCTAAAAATATGTGGCCAATTTTGAGAAAAGCCAACAGTTTAGCTGATCTGATCAATTACACTGAGGAGGAGTTTAATATTATGTTAGGTAACTCTGGGACTGCTAAAACACTTTGGCGAAGCATTAATGAAGAAATGCTTCCAGAAGCTTTACCTTCTACTAATTTGAAAAAACCTAAAAAACCATGGAAATCTGCCAAAAAATCATAATTTAATAGTTATGTGAAAGTTATTGTTATTAATGTATATTGATAAGTTTTGTTTTTAATTCTTGTTTTGTATATAGTTATGCTCTTTTATTGGTATCAGTTGTAAGAATCAGGAAGTCAAAACATTTACTAAATTCTGTTCCATCATTATATTTGTAATGAATATATCTTTTTTGATAATATATCCAATGCTCTATTTGGCAACACCTAAAAAAAAAGCAGCGGCCACAGTTCATGGTTCCTATAACTGATATATATAATTATTTTTTATTGTACTGATTTCATTTGCACCTATATCTTCAAATATGTATATATGTTATTTTAGATTGATGCATAGTAAATATCATACTACTAATTAATATCAGAGAAAAAGAAATTATTTGTTGTTTTTATAAAGCTGATTTCAGCTTCTTAATAAAGAAATGAAATTTACTGATGGAATGATTTTTGGATGTAATAATTTGAACAATTATAAAAATTTATTAAATTTTACATACTGAAGTACTGTCTGTTCAAATCAATATTGTTGGATAACAAAGTGTTGACGTTTCATTTTTTTTAAAAAAGTGGATGTGATGTAATGTAATAAAATAAAGTTGAAAAGAGTTTTATAGTTATTGGTTATGTTATTCATTTAGGTATTAAGTTAGTTAATTAATCTTCTGAAATTTTAATTATTTCATGAAACATATTGAATGGGATAAAATAGCTTTAACTATGACCACAAAAGGTGTGGTAGCTCTATAAACGTATATGTTGTTGTTGTTGCTTATGCCACCTGGTCGACAGAAACATCAGATCATGATCCACGAAATTCATCGCGGCTAAGGGCTAGAATTTTACGCCTGTCGTTATCCTTAGCTTTGAGCCCCATTAAGGTGACAGCACGATTTTGGTCAGTACAACACGATAGATGGCGACACCGTTCGGATCCACTGATTTAATGAGCACGTTCTCTGCGTGTACTTGGAGGATATTTGGTGGCATCGAACCCAGGCCTTCCGGTCTGGAGACCGATGCTCTAACCACTAGGCTACCCACAGCCCACCTAAACGTATATTGAACAGTTTATGAGCAGACCTTGAGTTATGTATGACGTATCTACTCAAGCAAAGAGAGCGTAGATTATATACAGTAGAAGTCCATTAGTCCAGCATCCAACAGTCCGGAATGCCCGATAGTCCGGCATCGCTCCGGAAAATTGTAAAAATTTTGGTTTTCTCCAAAAGTGCCTTTAAAGCAAATAAAAACGCTCGAGAGCTATTCGGAAGTTTTCGGGATCATCCGGAAGCGCTCGGTATTGTTCGGAAACAATTAGTGGCCGGCTAGTCTCAGCTGTCACAACAAATTCAGGTGCAGTGCAGCTCCGTTAATCAATCACTAAGCATCTTCGCCATTTTTTTGTGCGTTGTTGTTTTGTGTCCTTTCACATCGCAATAAACGCAACTTTTGAAACTGTTTATAAAAAAAAGTGATAAAAAAAGATGCCGTCTATGCTATTGTACTGTCTTGGAACCAGGTAAAAAATACAACACTACAAAAATGCTGGAGAAAACTTTGGCCAGCCGCAAACCCTGCATCTGACCTAACTCTACAGACTGATGAGGAAGAAAACCATCAAGACGCTCTGACCAAAGTTTTGGATGTCGTTAGAAGTGCTGACAATCCTTTGAAAAACCTGCCTGAAGATGAGGTAGAGGAGTGGCTTCTAATCGACGAGAATGAGCCTGTTGAACAAGAACTAACCGATGAGGACATTATCAACATTGTAGTAAACTCTCAGCCTACTCAAAATCTTGAAGAAAGTGACTCAGTTGCCGATACGGAAGAAAAGGAAAAAATCAGCTGGGCAGAAGCTGCAGAATCACTAAATAAGTTTATCTCTTTTGCTGAGGCTAGTACTAGCTACAGTGCTTCAGAAATTATTGATTTCCATATCATTAAAAATAAATTTTATACTAAACGCCAAAAGTCAAGAAAACAAAAAGACATTCGTGACTTTTTTAAATCTAAGTGAAATATGTTTTACAGTACGTGTACATACATTATATGAAGTGTAAAATAAACTTTGCTGTATGTATTTGCATACTGTATTTGTAGTTTAATTATTAACCTAATTGTTCTTATAATTACCACCCGATAGACCGGAATTTTTGGTAGTCCGGCACTGAGCCGGTCCCGAACGTGCCGGATTATCGGACTTCTACTGTACTTTAAAAATGATTGTTTATTGAGCAACGGTAGGTACGTCCGCTCCTTGGGTTGATTACATGCATACTGACAAAATGTAAACAAAGAGGACAACTAGTGCCCTCTACACATGTGGGTCATAACACATATATCTTTTTACTCTGTATACATGAAACAGAGATGCATCCTTATTGATAAATTTATACAGTCGGACTCTCATTTTATGAATCGCTCTATTTTGCGAACTTTTTCCTGGAACCAAGAACAGAAAAAATATTGAAAGATGTGAATCTCTATTTAAAGATTTTTTTTCTAATTAATAGTTTTTTTCATTCTTTTAAAGTTCGTGTGACATTATAATTTGCATTAAATATGTATAATTTTGAATTGTAAAATTTAGATTTTTTTATGAAAAGGTTTAATTATTATTATTTTTTAAATATTACATTTTTAAAGAAGGTTTTTGTAATTATTTACTATCTTTTATTTCTTGATACCCTAAGAATTATGTATAAAATTAAAACAAGACATTTTGATGTCACAGTTGGTAGCTGTTAATTTCAAAAAGATATTTGCTAAATATCAAATTTCTTGATTTTGATAGTCAAAATCATAGAGATGATGGGCATAAATAGCAAATTAGATTATATCATTTAATTAATTTTCAGAAAATAAGATTATTTAAATGTTGATATAGACAGTTAACAGTTTTAAAAAAAGTTGAGATTTGATTTAAATTGTAATCAGAGATTTGAAATGGTAATATTTGATAATATTAAAAAATTGAATCAAATGATGTTTATTGTATAATAAAATTAAATTAAAGATAGTAATTCAATAATTTTATTTTAATTTTTATGGATGTTGACTATTATCTGATAAATATTTATAAGTACTATAAATTCAATTATCCAAACTCATTAAATATTTTGAAAAGTTTGACATGGTTATGTAATTTGTAATAAACATTTTTCTTAAATAGTTCAGTCAATGCATGAAAAAATATTCATTTGCTATTTTATTCCAAGAGAATTGATTTTAGAAATTGTTCAGTTTATTTCGATATTATTCAATTTTTAATTCTAACATTAAAATTTTTTAAAACTAATGAAAAACAGTAATTAAGAAAAACATTTTATCTTTCAAAAAAGGTACAGTTTAGTTAAAATGGAGGATCAAATATGTACTTTTTGCTAATGAATTGAAAATATATTTGCATTGAAAATATTAAAAAATATTAATTATATAAAAATGGGGAAAAAATGCAAGAATTGTGCCTAAGTATAATCTCTCCTCAAACAATGGTAATAAACTAAGAACTTTTATAGTTAAAAAAAAACTTAAAAACATCAAAAAAAATTTTTTTAATGCTTATCATGAAATAAAAATATATTATATTGATTCTAATTTGATTTGTAATATATCTTATAAACAGTTGTTTCATCATATAGCAAACATATTTTTACAAATAAATTTTTTCTTAAAAAAAATAAATTAAACAATTTTATATGATTTTTTCTTTGAAAATAAAATTATTTGGGGAAAAGAGAATTTAAAAATTTTTCTCTCTGTAATCTGTATTGTTAACTGATGTGGTTTATTGTTTCTTTTCAGTTTTTTTAGTTCTAATATTTATTGCATCATAAAAATTATGTCAAAATCTCAAGGAAACTCCATCCACTGGTTTCGTAAGTGCTTGAGACTGCACGATAATCCAGCTCTTGTTGAAGCTGTCAAGAATGGTGGACATTTTTGGCCGATTTTTATTTTGGATCCATGGTTTGTGAAGAATATGAGAGTTGGACCTAATAGATGGAGATTTTTAATGCAATCCTTAAATGATCTAGATGAATCATTGAAAAAGTTTAATTCTAGGTAAATACGTATATAATTATTGAGTATTTTTTAAAGAAAAGGAATATGCAATTGCCATAAGATTATCTAAATGAAAAAAGACTTTATACCGGATATGGATATGGTCTTATTTTGATTACATCATCATATTTGATGAATGTAATATATCAGGATAAAAGATTGACTGTGTGTGTGGTTTAAATAGAATATTCTTCACACACACACACACATTATGCTATTTTTTAATATAACTTTTATGGATGTTGTTTGTAATGAAGTTTGCTTTAAACATAAAATTGAATAAGAAATTAATGGATATACTTATTTTCTTTCATTTAAAAACTTGTTTCACTTTTTAATTTTCCTAAAATTTACCATTTAATCCAGCCACTTCAAAAAGAAAAATCTTTGTTATTATTTAAATTTCTGAAAACCATAGTTTTCTTTCTTATTTCTTGACCAAATGAAAAATTATATATGATATATTATTTTGGCCACTTTTGTTGATGAGTGTTTATTACAATACATTTTTATACAGCTTATTACTTACTTTTAGATTGTTTGTTATTCGTGGAAAGCCTACAGAAGTTTTCCCAGATATTGTTAAAAAGTGGAAAATAGAATTGTTGACATTTGAAAAGGATACTGAGCCTTATTCAAAAGCAAGAGATGAGGAAATAGAGAATCTCATGAAAACCTTAGATGTCAAAATTGTGAAATTTTGCACAAATACATTATATGACCCTGAACAGTAAGTACATTTCCGAGAATAATTGAACTATTATAGAATGCTAATATGTTGATTATTTATTCTATTTTACCAATTTCTTCCTCTCTTTAAAGGGAATGTTTTTTAATAATGCATTTAATTTAAATTTCTTTATTCATTCGTGCAGTTACTATTATTATTTTTGTTTCTCTTCCCTTCTCCCCAAAATGGGCTGCATATTGGCAACTAAGCCTTTGCAGATACAGCAAGTTCCCAAATTTGAGAGCCATTTCAGAGTGGCACCATCTAGTGCCGATCCTTGTTACCTAATTTGGATCTCGTTGGATGCTAAAAATTGCCGCGATTTAATTTTGCCGAGAGTTCTAGAGCCAAGTTGACATTCAAGGGAACTTTTACATGCCACTCAATTATAAGACATGCGTACCAACGATTTTCGTACCCAGAAAACCTATCGACTCCACCCAGGATTGAACATGCAACCTTACAAAGCACGCTACCGTTTAGTCACCAAGCGGATTTTTATTACTATTTTAAATAAGAATTTTTATTAATATTTTGATTTATAAATTGTGTTTAGTAGGAAATAATTTTTTTACTGTTATGTTTCATTAATTATTAATACATTTTTATATTTATTTAATTGTAATGATTTACATTATATTTATCTTAAAGTATTAACCTGTTCCAGTGATTTATCATCAAGGAAAAACTGCATGCCATTAATTGTCAAAGATTCTCTGAATCATAGCAAAATTTTCCAAAACATTATTTAGTACAAACAAAAATACACTGAAATTCATTCACCGGTGACAAATGCACCATTTTTTAAAAAAAATCTGTGATTGATTTTTTTTAATTTAAATTATTTATTATTTTTAATATTATTTCTTATCATTAAAAATACACTGATTTGTTATTTTAACAGATATGTGAGCTCTCTTGTTTAGCATTAATATCCATGGAAATAATATTAATATGTTTAGAAAAGAACTATTCAAATTTGAATCTTCAATGGAATATAACAAACTAAAAGAGAATACAAAACATGCATTTGCTTCATCGGTAACTAATGTTTTATTGCTAAAGATATTGTTAATTATAAGAGATTTATTATTAACAATAAAATTTTAGCTTTAAAAAGATTTTTCTATTACTTCTTTTTATAAATATGAGCATTTAAATTAAAACTGGGAACCATTACATTATAATTTAACATTTCAGTGATTGATCAGTATTTATCTTGCTTGCTTTTTTTTCTAGAGTAATTTCTTATAATGGAAAAGTCCCTCTTACATATCAAGCATTTACAAATACTGCTGATAAAATTGGCCTTCCTTCTAAACCTGTATCATCTATTAAACTACTTAAAGACCTTATATCTGAAAAAAGTAATGTTTTTATTTTCATTTAGAATATTTTACTTGAAATGTGTATACTGAAATTGATTTGCTTTTTATAGAATATAAATTTTTTAAATATAAGTTTATAGAGTTTTATTTTTAAAAAATACAATTATTTTCAAAAATGTTATTTGGAATACTTTTATGAATGTTTGTGTAACTGAATATCAATTGAAAAAAAAATGTTTACCTCATCATAGTTTAGAATGACTTAACTTTAAATGAAATGAATTTAACTGAAATGAATTAAAAATATTTTTTACTGTCAAGAAAGCATTACATGAAGATCCAAATGAAACAGAGACTTCAGTGAATCTATTTGTAATATATTCTAGAAATTTGATTATAATTTGTGTCTTTTGGTTATATTTTTTGAAAAAGATTTTAGTATAATTTGTTTTTATTCTTAAAACAAAAAAAAGTTATATTTTATTTTAAAAAAGTTATCAAATAGAACAAAGTTAATTTATTAAATAGTTAGATACCAAAACCAATATATTCAGCATTTTACTTTACATAAACTTGTTATATGCATCACATTATTTATATTGCATATCTAACAAACGGTTTCATTAATCAATTTTTTTTTGTGTTTCATGATTCTGAATTTCTCTGTATTTCAACTTCTATTGATTTTTTAATTCAACAGAAGAAAAAAAAATGTCCTTATTTTAAATTTAAATAGTTAAGTTTAATGTGTAGAAAATAAATTTGACTATAATTCTTGATTAAGTTTGTTTTTTTATTCTAGTTATTGTTCCTTAACAAGTCAATTATATTACAATTAATTTATCTAAGTATTGCCACTTTTTAAAAAAAAAAAAATTCTGTTTGATGTTAGGATTTTATTTGATATTACATTTGTATTTTAAAAATAGGACTTTTTTTTATGTAATTAAGTGTTCTATTGATTAATTTTTTTTATTTGAGAAAGAACAGTATATTTAATTTTATTACTCAATTCTAATTGAATGATTCTATTTTTTTCCAGTGTTAAATATATTCCACATTTTGTCTCAATCAGTGTAGTACTCAAACTTACATTTAACTTTACTTCTTACTGTAAAAAAAGCTTATTTATATTAAATATATCAAAATTTCAAAGCTGTGACATAATATATTGATACATATGTAATAATCACATCAACTTATTTTAATATTGGAATATTGTTTCTATTTGAAAATACGTTTCAAATTTGAAATATGATGTGTAATATTATGTTGAAATTGCTTTAAATTTTGTCGTAGAAGATGTAAATTGATACACCAGGTAATTCAAAAGTCCATTAACATTTGAAAATTCAATAATTTATGGAATAATGTAGGTAGAGAGGTAAAAATTGACACACATGCTTGAAATGACATGGAATTTTATTTAAAAAATCACCTTTAGATGGCGCTTTATATAACAAAAGTTAATAAGCATAACATAATTTATTTTTAGCAGTAGAAACGATCTTCTTTATAGCAAATGTTCAACATATCGGTTGTCATTCATCAACAACACTTGTAGTCAATAGGACAATGTTGAGAACAGCACTGTACATCATATTTGTAGGTATGGTACGAAAAAAAAATTGTAGAAATTGCTGTCGGATGTTGTCTTTTAGCATCCCAATGATGAATAGTCACTGAAGACTAGTGATTTCAAGTAATCCCATAACCAATAATCACATTGATTGAGGTCTGGGGACCTGGGAGGCCTATCATGACAGAAGTGATGGCTCAGCACATGATCCTCACCAAAGGATGTGCGTAAGAGATCTTTCACACCATTCTATGCAATAGGATTGTAAAAATGCTGTAACAGATTCTCCATTCTGATAGTACAACTCTTCTAACAATGCCTTTTTCTGGTAATGTCAACATGCTGCAATTACTGTAGCTTCTATTTTCTTTCTGACTAGAGATAATTTTATACACCTTTTCATATGGCATCACTGATGTTTTGCTGTCCATCTGTTGTCAATTTCTGCTCCTTTTTTTGTTTCAATAAAACCCTATGTAATTTCAAGCATGTATGTCAATTTTTAGATCTCTACCTACATTATTATGAGAATTATTGAATTTTCAAATGTCAACACACTTTTGGGTCACCTGGTAGTTTACTCAAAATTTATTATGTACCATGAATTCTGAACTTTCTTTTATTTTCTTGCCTAGATTTAAGAACTCCAAATGAAAACGATTATGAAACAAAATATGGAGTTCCCACATTAAAAGAGCTTAATGTAAATGAATCAGAATTGGGGCCCTGCTTGTATCCTGGTGGTGAAACAGAGGCACTACAACGTCTTGAGCAAATGATATCCAAAGAAGTAAGTTATAATTTTATTATTTTGAGTGAAACAAATAAATTGTTTCATTGAAATATATTTTTAATGATGAATGATTATATTTAGGACTACATTTGCAAGTTTGAAAAACCTAACACTTCACCAAATTCTCTCAAACCTAGTACTACCGTCTTAAGTCCATACATGAAATTTGGATGCTTGTCAGCTCGTACGTTCTATTATAAAGTTAGAGAAGTCTATCTCAAAAGTAAGGTGTGTATATATTATTTTACTCTTTTAACACTTTCATTTATTATTACTTTTGTTGCACGTGCTACAAAAAAGCAAAACAATAATGTGTGAAAGAAAATGCTTAAGCAGTTATCAAGTAGGAGGGAAAAAAGTGTATATATATTTGAAAAGTATATATTATCTAAATGGAGTATAGGAAATAGTAATTTAATATGCAAATAAGAATATTTATGAAGAAAAACATTTTAAAGATTTATTTAATTCTAAATTAGGAAAAGTGTGTGTTTTAAATTAAGCTCTATCAAATGCTTTATAATTTGAAATATTTTTAGGCAGAATTTATTCTTTTATATTTAGTGGACAGTTATTTAATGTAATAATATATAGTTTTTAATTATCTTGTTCAATTATATAATTTATAATTTCTGCATATTTGTAGTTAGCTTCAAATAGATTTTATCAAATACTACATCAATCAGAAAATCTCTATAAAACTTGAATTGCATTGGTATTTTTTAAAAAAGTTGAATAATAATAATAATAATGTTGAAGCTGTAATATTGGACATAGCTATTTGTTTAACTGAAATAGTTTTATAATAAACTTTATGCTTACATTTTGATACTTTAAAAATAAAATTCTTTTGAGTGTTTTAATTATATGCTAAAAAATATTGATTTTCAGTAGAAAGGGCACACAAAACCTCCTGTTTCACTCCATGGACAACTATTTTGGCGGGAATTTTTCTACACTGTTGGATCTGCAACACCTAAATTTGACCAAATGGTAGAAAATCCAGTTTGTGTTCAAATTCCATGGATAGAAAATGATACTTTTCTTCAAGCATGGGCAAATGTAAGTTATTTCAAAATCATTTGTAACATTTGATGTTCTTTTTTCTTTAACTTCTTTAACTGCTACAGAAAAGTTGCACTTTTCACTTTCCAGTGCCACCATTTTTCACACAGGCATGTACAGTTGTGTGGTGTATTAAAGGGGGAAAAAGCATAAATAAGTAAAACCTCTCTTCTCTGAAATAAATAAATACTTTAAAAACGTTGGCAATGTCATTATATTGCATTCCAAAATCTGTAGAATAATTACAAAGTAGCACTTTTTTGTATTAGTACCTTTAATAATATAAAATGTACCAAGAAAAAATACTTATAACTACTTTTAGAAATTTCCAATCAAAATAAAAGAATTCAAGTATTTTTATTTATAATAGTTAAATCATAAAGTAAAAAATGCAAACATAGATATAGAAATGGATTTCAACATGAGCTAGTATTGTGAAAGCAATCGTTAAGCTTGTGCCATAGCTGCAAATTTGAATGCCAAATGAGGAATTCTTTAGATGCTGTGGGAGTAACATTGGATAAGTTGCCAAAATGCTGATGTTGCATTGGAGGAGGATATAACTTCTTTTTCGATTGCATTAGAGATCGTTTTTCTGACTGCATCTTGGATGAGGATGAGAATTGTGATTAACTTTGTTGGTTGTTTAAAACAGTGTTTAAAGTAGTGTAAGTCTAGGAGAGGAACAAGTCTAATATGAAATAACTTGTTTGAGTTGTGTTTTGCAGCTTAAGTTAAAGCTAATAGCTATAAAAAATAAAAATTTATATAGAAGAATAAAATAAAATAAATTAATTAAGGTGGTTCATATGAATCTAGTAGAACTTGTGTCTTGGTAAATTAGTTCTTGATGAGTGAGAAAATTTCAAGATATTGAATGTGAACTACAAGAATATTAAATAATTTTTAGCGAGGTTTTGAATGGGTTTTCTAAAGGTAGAAAAGGTAAATGCCATCTAATATCTGTATTTTTTATGAGCTATCTCAATTTGATCAAATCTCAAAAGTAAAAAAAAATCTGTTAAATTTAGATTAAAAAGGTAAGGAATTTATAATTCTAAATTAGAAAAATTTAAGAGCAAATGTTTAAGATTGTAATAATGCATGTTTTTTTTTTTATTTTGCTTAAATGTAAAGTATTTAATTCTTACAGGCACGAACAGGTTACCCTTTTATTGATGCCATAATGACTCAATTAAGAAAGGAAGGCTGGGTCCATCATTTAGCACGACATGCTGTGGCTTGTTTTCTAACCAGAGGAGATTTATGGGTTTCTTGGGAGCAGGGAATGAAAGTTAGTGCAGATTTTCTGCTATAAATGTCATATAATTTACCTTTTAAAATTTCATTAAGAATTCATCAATAGTTGTTTGCAAGGTAGATTGTTATTTCAATATAAAAATTTTTTCTTTATTCACATACAGTCTTAAAAGTCTTACTTATAACATTAACTTTCACAATTCTTATGGAATTTTGACCAAGATGATATCATTATTAATAGCTTAATAATTTATTAGTTGCATAATTAATTTCTATAATTTTTTTTGTTGTAAATACTTTTTTTGTGTGTAACTAATTTTTCTTCATAAAATATGAGAAATCTATTAGCCTAAGTTTCGAATTTCACACCATTCTGCTCAAATGTTTTTGAGGTATAGGTTTTTAAAATGGTATCCCTAAGGTTAAATGATTGAGTTTAATATTTGAGAATATATAATTCTCTTTTCCTAAAATCTTTAACACTAAGCAGTATGAAATATTTTTTAATTTTAAAAATACAAAATAAATGAAAAACAATTATTGTAAAAAGTATGAGTTATCAAATACAATTTTGATACAAGAGAATTATGACATCAAAATTTTTAGTAATTTGGAATACTCCTATTATAAGTCATCGAAATATTGTTTAATTCTCTTCTTTGCAATAATTCAGAAGATTTTCCAAATTGAAATTTAGAAAAGAAATTAGGTGTTGTTAAAGGACCATTAATAGTTCACAATTATTAATTTTTGTAATACAATATCAAATATATATATATATTCAGTGGTGCACACAAGGTACTGTGGGTCCGAACACCCCCCAAAACCCTTGAGTTTTTTTTTGATTGATGATAATCCTATTTATATATAACATACAATTTAATGAAGGACTTTAAATGAACAATTTATTTTCTTAATTAATGCTAATTATTAATTCAATAATTTATTTTTTACTGTTTTGTTTACAAAATCGACAAAATGAGACGAATCAATAGGTGTTGTCTTGAGGTATGATACGAGTTGGGGAACTTTCGACCATGGACTCCCCCTTGAAAATTTTTTGTGTGCGCTACTGTACATATATATATTCAGTGATGAATTAAGCTTATTTCAGACCCTGGGTTCAGAAGATCTACAGGCCTCCGTGGCACTGGTGTTTCGAAATTTATAACCAGAAAATCTGGTTAAGTCCAGCTTATCCAGACCCCTGGGCACCCGCACCAAGTGCCCAAAGGATAAACTAGCACTGTATATATAATATTATCTTTGGTTTTCAATCTTTTTGGTTATTTTATCTTTAATTTTTAAAATAACAGTGTAATTGTGGAGTTGTTTTTTTAATTGATAGAATAATGTTATTTTGTAAAATATCAGTTATTTGAAACTTAAGTGTGAATAAGATGTAATGGCATACCTGTACACAAACATGGAGGTTCAAGGTTCAAACCTCTCTCATTCACCAAGAGATTTTTAACATTAAAATTATCCCTTAGTGCTTTCATCTATGGGTTTTATTAATGATAAACTCTTATAAAAGCATGTGTATGTCACCCATAAGATATGTTTGGGTGACAAAACATCAAGAAACTCAGAATTTTTTTAAAAAAAGGCAATGATAGTGAGGAAACATTCATTTAAAAAGAAAATTCAATATTGTGTGAGACTTTTTTTTTGTGGCAAAATTAGGTTTTGATTATGCAATAATTTTTATCATAAAAATTTATATATTTACGTACCAAAATTATGAGAAATGTTTAAATAATTTTATAATTGGCTATATAATACATAATTAAGCAAATAACACATAGTGTGGATGCTGAATGGTTTCTTAAGACCACAAATCAGGAAATAATGCTGATAACGTTGCTTCATGTTCTTAATATATTTTTTCCCAAACAACTTAGAAATTAATAAATAAAAGTTGTTTCTTGCTATTGTTGTTTCAGAAGGGAATAACTTTGTGTTGGAAAAAAAATTAAAGAAAATGCTTTCATAAATAATATTTATTTAAGGCCTTTTAATGTTGCAATGCAGAATATTTTTGCTTATTAATAGAATGAATTTATAAAATGAATCTTAATATAAGTAATAATTTTAAATATATTTTAAAAATTCCTTTTCTAATTGTATTGTTTATGTATTAATAATAATTTCTGCATTATTTTTACAAAACTTCATAACTTTTTTGTCTTTTGAAGTAAGCTTATTTTTTTAAAAATGGCAAATAATTAATATTTTTATAAACTATAAAAACAATATTTTATTGCCCAAATTTACCTTGTTGAAATATCTGCAAAATGCTTTTGTAGTATTTAATTTATATGGTTTCTAACAGAAGTATCTATAAAATAGCTTTAAAATTTTTTTAAAGAAAAATGTATTTCATTAG
The DNA here is from genome assembly GCA_019973975.1 of Trichonephila clavata. NCBI lineage: Eukaryota > Metazoa > Arthropoda > Arachnida > Araneae > Nephilidae > Trichonephila > Trichonephila clavata. The sequence continues at coordinate 55,999 of BMAO01017714.1, forward strand.
GTATTTGAAGAACTGCTTCTTGATGGAGATTGGAGTCTTAATGCTGGAAATTGGATGTGGCTGTCTTGTAGTGCTTTCTTTCACCAGTATTATCGTGTTTACAGTCCGATAGCATTTGGGAAGAAAACTGACAAGAATGGAGATTATATAAAGTAAATTTGGCAGAAGCACTAATTTTTATCTCATTTTAATAATTATTTATAAACTTTAGTTCATTTCAAAGATTCGGCATATCAGTAATTTTATGAGTTAGCATGGATATATCATGTTATTCTATTTGATATATCCATGCATAATTTATGAATGTATCATGTTATAATTTTTATATTCTTTAGTTCTTTTCTTTAATTATTACCTTAAATCTTGGGAACTAACTTTAATTTTCATACATTTAACAGCATTTTAATTCAAAAATAGTAACTTTTAATGATTATGTGTACAATTTTAAATTTAATTTTGTGTGTATGATGAAATTTTTTAAAATTGGAACTGCAAAATATATAAATTTTTTAAGTGTAATGCACACAATCTAATTACATTTTTTTCGACTTTTATAAAATGTAAAAATATATGATTCTGATGTAAAGATATAATAAATTACTTTTTTTAAATCTTTATAAATAAATTTGAAGTATCTGGATTTTTTATAACTTAAAATGAAGAACAAAAAAGAAATAAGAATGCTGAAAATATCAAATCATTTTTTTCAAATTCAAATTGCATATTTTAATGCTATTTATTTTATTATAACTACTTTGAGAGAGAAAACTTTAAATTAACTTTTTTTATTACATTTTTATTGAAATCTAAATGTGTTTTATTTTTTATGCATAATTAATTGTAACAAAAAAAAAAGGATTTTACTTTATGCATGTAGTTTTTCTTTTTTTCTTTAAAAAGAAGTGTTATTTGATATAAATATTTGTTTAGCGAAGAAAAGAATTTTTAAAATTATTTCTCTCAGTTAAGTTTAGAAGCATTTCTTTTAATCAGTTTGCAATATGACCTTTAAAAATTTGCAATTGAATATAGTACATGAAATTCATATGATTTCTTTGAAATTAAGAATTAATTTTCTTACATATAATTATGTCTTGCATAACAAAATGATTTTTTGTTTCTTTTGTAGGTAATGTTTCTTTTTAATTTGAAAATATAGAAAATAAAGTTTAATATTCTTTTTTTGTGTTATAGGAAATATATACCAATTTTAAAAAGGTTTCCACCAGAATATATTTATGAACCATGGAAAGCTCCAAAAAAGGTTTGTCATTCCGTATATATATGTATGATCTTGGTTCCCTATTTCGGAGTTTAAGCTCCTTCCAGTTTGTGCAATATTTAATCTATAACGTCATTATTTTTTGTTCATGTATGTATATAAGATTATGAGGATTTATTATTTTTTTTACAAAATAATTTTGGTACTTTCAGATTTTTTGCATTATTTCAATGTTAGTCGATTGTTTTTTCATACTTTTGGATTATGGCGATGTAGAATTTTTACCAATTAATTTTAGTATGTTTAAATTTTTACTTTATTGTTAGTCGTATTTTCTTGTTTAAATTTGATTTCAACACAAAGGAAATTTGGCATCTTAAAAGTTTTGTGTAACCCTGCAGTCTTAGCCCTAAGAGTTTGCTAATGTGTTACTATGGCGATTTGCTCTATACTGTTTTGATTTAAATTGTATTTCTACTAATTTTAATTTATATAATAAGTAAATTTTGATGTATAAACAATCTATTTCAGAAATTAATACTGTATTTATATTATTTTTGTTACATTTGTCAGGTGGGTTGCCTCTTTCAATAACATTTTATATGTATTTGCTTTATTTACAAGTATATTTATTCTATTCCATTTTCTTTTTAAAATATTTCAAATTCTAAAGTTTTTTGTTATGTTTCATAAGATCCTAATACTATAAACAATGCATCGTTATAAATAAGTTCTGGATTGGTCTTTTGTTAATTTTATGCATTATAATTTTATTTGTTCATTACACACATTTTAAGAAAACTAATCCTTTTTTAACTACTGTAGAGTTTTTGTGATTTCATAATACAAAAGACTGGAATTAATGAGCAACACAATATACTTCTTAATTGCACCAGTCACTATTCATATACTTTACTTCCTGGCATAACTTTGTACAATATTTTAAATCATGCATCACCATTCTAACACTATATTTGTGTATACAGAGTATCTTACAAAGTACATTATTTTTCATGAATTAATAATAACTATTTTTAAATAATATAGAAATAAGTTAATCTTAATTTCTTTTTGTAATTGGAAAAGAAAAGGGAAGAAGTCTGTACTTAGTTGTATCATCCTTTAAATATAAAAAACCAATATAAATTTTTAATATACATTAAGATAATTTTATCTAATTCAGTTAATTTTACTTAAATGGTAAATTTATTTTAAGTCAAAACCCTTCTATTCATGATAATAATTGAATGTTGAACTTAATTTAACATGCAGCAACAATAACATATGATCATTTTATTTTTTGTATTAACTAAATTTACTTAAGTTGTAAAACTTAAATAGTAAATTTTAAGTGCCACAGTCCAAATGATTAACATAGAGAAATTGATTTTATATTAAATATGCAATGTGAGTAAGGACTATGAGTTCTGTGTATTTTTTTAAGACTAGAAGTTCCATATGAATGAATTGAAGAAATGACTTTTATAGCACATGTTTTGTCTCAAGCCATTTCTCACTTCCTCCAATTTATTAAATAGTAAAAAATGATAGACGTGCAGTAGTATTTATTGTATTATATTATGTCAGCAGTATACTAAGTTCATTATTGTAATTTAGAGGATAAAAAAATTTTCATCTTAAGAAATAAAAATGTGATAATGGAATTGTTTATAATCATAATGACCAGTTTTTAAAGTAAAGTCTGCTTGTTAATAAAAACAAATGCATGAAAAATATTGTCAAAAACTTTATTCCATTTAATTTCTTACACCTTAATTTTTCTAAGTAGTTAGCTTCTTTAAACACTTAGCTTAGTATTCCATAATTTTTTCTACATTTATACTTTACAAGCCAGTCACTTGTGATGATATGATTTTGTGCAAAGGACTGAACTTAAAAAGGGTACATTCTAAGAACAAAGGGATAATTGTTAAGGGTAAATTTCATGTATTATATCCATAATTATGGAGAGGGATCTGTGCTTGCATGTCATCATAGATATTATGCCATTGGCACTTGTTCCCAATTATATACTTTTCTTATATTCATTGCAATTCTGACGTTTTTCATGAAGAATATCTGTGACTGCAATATTTTTTACCATCAAACACTAAATTACTGTTATATTTCATAGTTGGTAGGCTGTTCAATTATCTGTAATTCAAAATATTGACTGTAGGAACTGCTGCTAGAATTTCAAATTTTGTGTGATTTTGCATAGGCTGAAGTGGAAACTGATGCACATTTTTGAAAGTGTATGAAATTTGCATAGCTACAGCTAATTGTACTTTACTTTATGAAGAGCCGTTATATAAAATTTAATATTTTATTTTAGTTTAAAAATACACTAAAATGTATATGTGTTTCTGCATCACCTTTTCCTATATTAATTTCATATTAGATTTTGCTAGTTATTTCATTTCTTGGACAGGAGTTTGATCCCATGGTGTGTGTGTGTGTAGAACCTTTAACAAGAGTAGTTTTTCCCCCTTCTAATAATGAATTTGATATTTAGCTTCAAGAACAGCTTGGCTGTGTGATTGGAAAGGATTATCCTTCTCCTATTGTTGATCATGACAAGGCCAGGACTGAAAATTTAAGGCGCATGGATGCTGTTTACAAAGCAAGGAAGGAAAATAAAAGTAAGCTTATTATTAAAAAAAAGGGAAACTATTAAATTATAACTCTTTCACATAATGTTTTAGATGTTTTATGACTTTTTATAACAGCAAATACCATAAAATCTGGCATATAACGTGCACCCCTTTTCTTACAAAGCAATCTGAAATGTATATGCTCAATTCTCTTATGTTTTGAAGTAATTTATTCCAGGTATTATTCCAAGCTTTAGAAAAAAATAGTATACTTTTAGAAGTACAACCCTTTAAGTTCATAAGGAATGTTATTTCTTTTAAAGAAACAGTATTTCTATCTAGGAAGAAGTCTAATTTTTTTTCTATGCTCATCTTTGTTTCTTTTTAAAGCTGTCATTTTTATACCCTGCATATAATGAGCACCCCTAAATTTCATTATTTTTTGCATTTAAAGTGCACTTTGTTTGTGGGATTTTATGGTAGAGTAAAAAATATCTCATCAAGTAACCAATAAATTCCTTGAAAATGATAATTCTAATCAAACAAACTGGCCAATAAGTCTAACCAGAAAAAAAAAATGATACACTATTTCAAGCTATTATATGGTGAAAACCTCGGAAAAAGCAATGCTTAGAAAATTGGAATGGAAAAACGCAATTTACTGCTTTGATTGATTTTTTATTATTAATGTCATACTTTGAACCTGTGCAAGGGCTATTCATGATGGACCTCATAATTGTGGATCATGTTCAAGTGATAAGGATGACACTTGAGTTTGGCACTCCCTCTCCAAACTTTCATATCATGTCAATGGAAAGACTTTGTGGCTCAACAGATTTAGGGTGTATAATCTCTTTACTCAGTGGGTCTTCTTGTGGCACCAGGATTCAAACCTGATTTGACTATGCTACTTATGTGTTCACAATTATGACCACTCAGCTGTTGCACCCTTCGATGCTTTGCTTTGAAATTGCAATATAATGTATATAAAAGTTCAAAAAGTTGACATCACATAATTGTTAAGTGTCAAAAAATTACATTTGTTACCAAATTACCAATTTTTTTGTAAAATCAACATGTTTCATATTATTTCTAACTTGTCTCAATATTTTATCATTTATAGACCATTTTCAGATTTTGATGCTGTTAATTATCTCAGAAATCTTTAATTCATATCAACTCCCAAAATTAATTTTGAATAATTTTTTACTTGTGAAAATATTTTTGGACTCAAGCATATACAAATTTCTTTATTGTAATAGTGAAATTTCAGAAGATTCTGCAAGGTAGTGAAAAATATAAGCGACAATAACTATATAAATATTATTAGCTAAGCAGTTTGACCCCATTAACATGCTACAGTCAGGATTCATCATTATTAAACCATAAGTTATAATAAATTGCACTAGAATACAAATTTCTGCATTTATGAATCTGCGGTATGATTTCAGGTGGTCTTGAAAGAATGAAATATCTTTATAATTTGAAAACTTGTTTAATAAAAACTTTACTTCATGCTAGAATTATTTAGAAGCCACACATGATTTATAGATCATATTTATAAAAAAACAATTTAATAGTAAGAAAATGAACATTTGCATTAAAATGTAGAGTAACTGATTAATTAGAAAAAATAAATTTATGGTCTGATATACTATTTTTAAAACATGTAAATCCATTGCATGTTACAAAAAATGTTTAATAAAAGAATACTTAAAATATTTAAGAAAAACTGACTTTGATCTATCAATAGAAAGAGAAAAAAGTACTAATGTCTGCACTTAGCAAAAAGTTATATCACCCTAATAAAAGATTAACCTGAATTTCATAAAATTAGAACTATGTCATCACAATGCCTAGGAATGACATCACAAGCAATTGGTTATCTAGAGAACCATCGTAATACTGTGTTATTAAATTATATGTTAATGGAGGTTTGACTAAATATACTTTATTCTAAACTGATGTAATGGTAGCCTACTGATAAAAAACATAAGTTTTATGAGTAGCACACAGTTATAGTTTGAATACTGATTGAACCACGAGTCAATTCTATGGAATAGTAATAGACACCATGTAATAAAATTTAACTGTAGCTCAGAGTAAAAACATAAAGCGATGTGGATGTTTTATGAAATATGCATGAGATTTTATCTTTCTTAATTCTTTTTGAACTTATAAGGAAGAGAGATGGCACTGTTACACAAAGCAAATATTTATTATAAAAATCATTTGCAGGAGGAAATTCTAATATAGTTTCATATTTATTATTTTAGATGACAAAACCTCAGCAAGTCCAAAATCAAAGAAGTCACCTAACAAATCAGATTCTAAAGGAAAACGAAATTTGGATGAAGACAAAGAAGTTAAAATATCAAAGTTTTTCAAGAAAAAATAAGAATGCTGGTTTTGATGAAAACTACTTATTGATCTGACTTATCATAATTTCATTGAAATCCCGGTGATCAGTTTTAACATTTTTTTTTTTTTGTACACTCACAATATAGACTTCAGTAAGTACAAAACAATTATAATAAAAATGATTTCACTTGCAGTTGTATTTAATATTTTTAAATTGACTCTTTTTCCTACGTATGATATTACATTTTTTAGCATGAATTGGTGTTGCTGAGAATAATTCTTAAAATGTATGATAATTTATTCTATCCGTCTTTTGTAAGTTAACAATTGTATATAAAAAAATTAAAATTAAAAGTCTAAGACAGAATAATTATTTTTAGTTGATAATAATAACAATATGGTGTTATATTTCATTTAACTTGCTGTACTTTCAAGAACTATTAGGTGGAATTTAAAAAATTTATTGCAAAGTAAAGAAATGTCTATTTATTTAATAAGATAGTAAAACACTAAGAAATTATTTAAATATCTGCTTTTTGAAGGAAAAGGCTATCATGGTCTTAAATGCTTCTATATTTTCCATGTTCTAGTAAGTAATAGTACTTGAAAGGACAGCAAATTAAATTAAATATAACATCATATAAAGTTTTTTGATATGAAGTTATGAATTTTTTCTAATGAATTAAAATCACACTGTAAAGTAACGGGTGGGGTATTGGCAATGTACCATGTAATTCTAAAATGTGGTCAAGTAAAGAGGATGATACCTGAGTTGGCACCCCAATTTCCTAACTTCTACACCATGCTACCATGAGGATTTTGAACCATGTGACAGATTCAATGTGCATCAGCCTCTCTACATGGTGAATTCTTCAGTGGTAGCAGGACTCGAACTTGTAACTCTACAATGCCAGCCAAGAGTTTGTGATCATGACCACATGGCCATGAATTTTGTGTTGCATATTAAAACTGAAATAAATATGACAGACTGAAAAAATTTCAGAAAACAAAATACAACTCAATAACTACACCAGCACTTTAATATTTTACCAACATTTCATCAGATACAAAGTTGTATAATTCACTTTTTACAAAATAAGAGCTTACAATTCACATTTTTAAACAGTACAAAAATGCTAAAAAAGTTCATGACTTCGGATATAAATTTTACACAGTATAAAAAAGATTCGATTTTTTTTTGAAACTAACATTGATCAATAGTATGAAATTGATTAAAATTAACTTATATAGTTTAAAACTTTAAAATAACTAGTGTATTCACTTTTTGAGCAAATGAATTTTTTTCCAATTCATTAAATCATTTTATGTTTAAATACACAGCATTAATTAAAAGAATATTAAAATGAAATATATTAGCTCTTTAATACACTTCCAATTTTTTAAAAAAGATTTTATTCTTCCTTAAAGGTTTGAAACAAATATAAAGCAGACAAAATTTGTCAAGTGAAGATTTAAAAATATGTTAAATGCACGTTAAAAGACCTTATATATATATGTATATACACATTTTAATAGTATTCCACAGTTCCTATTATTAGAAAACAACAGGGAAGAGCTTGTTTTAAAATGAAACTTAAAATATCCATATCAATAGTTATTTTTGAATTACATTAAAATTAGTAAGTAAAATTTTAACAATCTGATTCACATTATAACTTATTATAAACTTTTCAGTTTGCTTTAATTTAAGGCAATAATATAATCCCCTTAATAATCAATACTACTACTATTCACAAAGTTCAAAATATATTCTAGCTGTAAAACGTAGGAACTCATAGGATACTGATGATACCTTTTACTTTACATTATTGCTATAAGTGATAAAAACAGACATTCTCAATAAGAGGAAATGTTTGCATGGGCTTTGTACTTAAGGCTACGTCAGAAGCAAGTTAGATTTAACACCATCAATGCATTTCACATCAATATCAGGTTTTTACTTTTCGCAGATATGTGAATTTGATTTAGAGAAGAGAATTAATTTATGAAAAAATATTTTCTCTCTCTAAATTTGGAGTCCAAGAGTTCAAAACATTCTGCATTTTAAAAATGTATTACATATATAAGACTACTGTTCTAACAATTTATTGCTAAGTAGTGTATAGCACTTGGTAAATTATGTACAATAGTGTCGGAAGATTGAAAATCTATTCAATTCCTTTTTTTTTAAAATAATAATTACAAGGCTAAATTGCATTAACTGGAATTAAAATAATGCTTTAAATTTCTTTATACCAGAATGAATTTAAAAAAGCTGGTACAGAATGATTACTCTAAAATATTCTTAACTTTATTTATGGTGTTTATTAGAATGACTTTCTTTAAGATTTTTTTTCAAAAGGAATAATTCTTGGAAAGTATTTAAATACTTCATATTTCAGTCCTTGGTAAAAAAAAAAAGGAGCAATTAAAACCAAACTTACAATCAATTACATGTTGAAAACTAAGATTCTATGATACATTTTTAAAAATCAAAGCCAAATGTTATTTCTTTTAAAGTAATTCTTTAAATCTTGGTTGAGCTAGAATGAGTTCAGTGATTTTTTTTCCTCTGAAGGAAAAGGTAAAACTTGACTCTAAGGCTAGTTTTCCTTCACTCTTCTTGATATATTTCTGTAGAGGAAGTGTAGGAATTTTATTTAGCTCATAATTTCATTTCTAAATTTTAATTAAAAACATATGATTAATTTTTAAAGGGAAAAATCCTTAGTCTTTATTAATTACTAATTATTAAAATTTATTATATTAATCTTTCAACTAGAACTTCATACCGAATGGCTTTCCATTAAAAAAATGTACCTAAATAAAGTAGTTATTACCAGTATAGATGTATAGTAGCATAAATAATATTCTTATATCTTACAAATTGTTAATACTGTTTTGAAAAGCAAAGCAAGATAATTTATTTTTCTTAACATTATTCTGTGAAAATTTTTTTTACATACGGACTGCACATTCCAATTAGTTGAAAATTTATAAACAAGAAAACTGAGGTAGTTTGTTGATCTTTTAAGGTAATTTATTAATAGGTAAGTATCATCAAAATTATACCAAAGGACCATTTCAAAAGGGGGGGAATGGAACAAATTTTATCGAACATTTATTTATGTGCATGCGTTTTATCAAAATCGTCCAAAAATAAAATACATGCCTAAGTATTAAATATAATTTTAATGATTTTTTATATTTTTTCACAAATTAATTTTAAAATTCAAAACATGTTATTACAATAGATCAATACATACATCAATTCATTATACATACTTATGAAAATAATAAAATAAAATGTAAAAATTTATTCCATTAAAAACAAATTTATGTTACAATGTTTCTTTCAGTTTTTTATATTACTATACAAAAGATTTCAATTATGTATGAAAAAAATGATATAAAATTTCAAACACAAAATACAGTTAAAATACCACATTTTTTAAAATCACTTGCTCAATGAAGAGTTGCCACAGCATGTACAAATTTTCATAAACAACATGGAAAAAGATTTTACAACATATTGTGATTGTGATATAAAAACTTGTAATTTTAAGAAAAACATTTGCATTTCTATATGTAAATAGAATGATAGTTTTCATTATATATAATTGATTACATCATTGGTATAATAAAAAACAAATTAATATAATTTCACAGACATACACAAGCAAATAAAATATGAACATATACTACTTAAGGACAAACCAAACAAATTTTAAAAGCAGTTCTTCACACAGACATAAATTATTTTTCAACAATTGTAAAAAATAGCAAAATACATTTAAAATTATTAATTTCAATATCAGACTTCTAAACAATAATCAAAAGCTCTCTCATACAATTCTTAGGATAAAGTCTACAAATTGTTTCAGTCAAACTATATACATAAAACACCATATTAAATAAAATATTTTATGCTACCTACTACATTCAAAAAAAGGAAACCATGCTACAATTACTGTAAATTAAAATATAATTGTATATGAATGCTTAAAATAATATTATTTAAAATATATCAAATCTTAAGTGGGTGTAAAAAATTGGAGGATAAAAAAAACTATTAGTTTCTAAGTTACATAAGTCATTAATATTTAAAAAGTTTAAATTTTAAAAAAAATTTCAAAATATTTTTACTTTAAAATAAGTAGAAAAAAATTATTCAAATATCAGTAATGATATTCACTTTTTATTATATTTATAGACATTGACTATAAAAGTATATATTAAGTATATAAATATATATTCCCTAATCCTAAACAGCCTTAACTTATGTAAAATAGATAAAAATGTACAAATGCACAATTTTTATATTTTAATGGACATATGTTTATAATAGTTCATGTAAAAGAAGTACATGATAAAAACCATTAATAAAATTATGAGAAAAAATTTTAATACATATTTGAGCATTGATTTAACTAATATTTTATAATGATAAATTGTAGGTATACATATATATTCATTACATCCATTACCATTTTATACATCTGCAAATTAAACCAACTGGAGTGCATTAATTTAAAAGCTGTTAAAAATATTTTCTAAGGCAACAAAAAAAAAAAAGATTTTTATTAATATTGATTAGTATCACTTAGAAAATTCTGATTGTTTATTTATACTGTGACATCAAACTTTGTGATTGTGTAAACAATTTGATATCTTGCGAAAAAATAAAGAAATTACATAAATACAAACTTTATTAAATATCAATTTGCATACAAATAAACATTCAGCTGCCACTGAAAAATCAATGATTAAATTGAAAAGAGAGATAAAAAATACATTTTAAATTGTTAAAATTATTTAGCGTTATCAAGATCCTACATATTTGTTGAAAATCATTTAGTAACTATAAAATGGTCTTTCTTCTCACTGCAAATCCTTTGAAGGAATAATCTTATAGCAAAAATTTTAAAGCAATTAATACTGATACACACAATATATATATAATATAAACATAAATGTAATCTAAATCATATACTGAAAAACAGAACACAGTTCACACATAAATATTCATTTAACAAAACAGAACAGTTAACTGATGCACATACTACATTTGTACTGAAATCACCTATCACAATTCCTTTTTAAAACTGAAAATCATTTATCACGAAAGCTTTCAGTCTTTGTAAAAAAATAAACATAATTAAGAATTATAAACATAAAAAAAAGTATTTTCAGAAATTCATTTCACAAGAATCTAAAAATATTCATTGAAAACGATAAAAACGATTTTATGTAAACATACCCTTGTTTCTTATCTACTAAAACCTCTAACTTAAATGTTTCTAAAAACTTCTCCCATAGTGCAACCATGTCACGCTGATGAATGTGCTTCATCACATATTCCATCATCCCTAAATGTTTCTTCTGTACTATCTCATCATCCGACATGCTCTGTAAATCTACTAACTGATAATCTGACACCATTAATTCTTTAGCTTGTACGGGATCAATAAACAAATCCCATAAATTCCTTGGAGCATTATACACTTCCCTCCCATTATACATTATCATGCTGTAGATTAATGGTAGCTTATCTTTATTCTTCTTATGCCTCTCACACAGTAGTAGGGCATATCTCCATAAACGCAGGGCCATCCAATAATCCACTGTTGATTGATGGTCTAACAAAATGTAAATGAACGCACTATCGTCACTTTTAGTTTTGACAGAGTACACTATATCACTAAATTTCTCTTGCAACGTTTCTTCAATATAACTTTCCTTTTCTATAGTTATCTTTGATGAATCTATCTTGTCCTTAAAAGCACTTTGTAAATAATACTCTAAAAATTCTTTGGCAGCTATTTCATTGCTCATGATTCGATTAAACAGCTTGTCATGCTTAAGTTTTTTTGTCATTTTACTACTTATTTGTAAATCTATCATTTAGCCAACATTTATTCGCTCTTCTTTCAGTATCTTATAGACAGCAGTACGACTAATATGCATTTTCTTAGCTAATTTTGTCCCTATAATACCTTGATCATGATATTGCAATAATTGCTTTCTATCAATCCTGCATTTAGCTCCAAATTTTATACCCTTAATTCTTGCCTCTAGCCTACCTTCATTAGTACGCTCTAAAATCCTCAGACGTTCTGCTTGTGCTACTGATGATAAAATAGTTACTACCATTCTACCAGCAGCTCCTTCGGGCTAATACCATCATCTAAGAAACGTACTCCTACTTCGATTTTATCAAAGTAGATGTTCTGACGTAGAACCCCAGATTTTTTTGATTTCAAGAAATTGAAATTTTTGCTTCTCGTTTTTCAATATATTCTTTAAGTGATAAATATTTGCCATATTCAAGATGGGTAGAAATAATTTTATGTAATGGCACTCCAAGTTTATACAAATGAAAGATTTTTTCTTGATCGTTATCATACATTGATTTTTGTAATGTTCCTTTAGGTTTACCAAGTTTAATGCCTTTTGCTACCCTAGCACGTAAGCCTTCTTTAGTACGCTCCGATATAAAATCACGTTCCAACTCTGCTGTCATAGAAAATACGGTGATTAAAATTTTGTTGGTAACATTATTTTTGTCTTTGGGATTTAAGTCTAGGTTTTGCTTGATAAGAATAAGCCTCGACTGTTTATCTTGTGTAATTGTTTCAACAATATTCAAGGTTTCTTTGATTGAGCATCCCAAACGTGATAATTCAGATGCGATTACAATATCTTTAGGTGACAATTTTTCTAATAATTCATCTATGCGTCTTTTAGCAGTAGATTGACGTGATGACATCTCAAGCTCAATCCATTCATCAACTATAAATTTATGATCCATACCATATCGGCTAATCATATTTTTCTGACTCTCTAAATTTTGTTCATGAGTGCTAACACGAACATATCCATAAATCATCCTAAAATACCTTAATTTTAATTGATTTTGTCTTAACCTATTTTATAGTACTTTCACTAAAATAATAGTTTTTTATACAACGAGCCTTTTTAATATAAAAAAAGATATTTCTATAATGGTCATTATAAGCATAATTAATACAATGTATAATTTGTAGTAGTTGACATTTGATCTTACATTTAATAAAAATAACGTATTAAAAATACAGATAAAAAAATGGAAGGTCACAATGAACTTAAATCAAAAAATAATAAAGCCGAAATTAGGATTACTTGAATTAGCTAAGAGCCTTGGTAGCATATCATCAGCATGTAAAGCGATGGGATATAGTAGAGATAGTTATTACAGATTTAAAGAACTGTATGAAACTGGTGGAGAAGAGGCATTGTATGCAATTAGTCGAAGGAAGCCAATAATAGCGAATAGAGTTGATTCATCGATAGAGAAGGCAGTAATGGATATGGCAATAGAATATCCAGCATATGGTCAGCTAAGAGTATCAAATGAGCTTAAGAAGAGCGGAATACTTGTATCACCTGGAGGAGTGAGATCAATTTGGTTACATAATGATTTAAATAATATCAGTAAAAGGCTTAAATGTAGAAGTCAAGATTTGATCTTACATTTCTGTTGTAACAAGGTCTATAAATCACACACACAAATAATATCTTTGTTACACAGTCCAGCAATCATAATTATAATGTATCAGATCCTAATACTTCTGTACTATAGTTATCTGAATAGGTATTTGCTAAAAGATTATTTTCCACTAATTGTGAATGAAAAGGTACAGCTTCCTCTTGGGTTAACCTACTACCAGTTAATAATAAAATAAAATTTTCTATTACTTCTGGTCCACAATTGTTGTACTTTTGTTGTGCAACAATTATTTGAGATATATTAACTGTTATACATAAATTATTAGCCTCTGATTGTAAAGCTAATGATAACTCTTGTGGAATAGTATTGTTTTCTGGATCAATATATTTTATATAAAAAGAATCACCATAATCTTTAGTAATCATTAACCCAGTCCAGTGCTTATTATCGATATTGTAAGGTAATAAAACTACTTCTTTAACTTTAGGATTTAATAAAACTATATCTTGTAATATTTGTTTTGTTCCTACATTATCTTGGGTAAATTGATATTTTGTATCACTAAGTATCAGAACTTTATCTTTGATATCTATGAATAATTCTTTAATTCTTAACTCTAGAATTTTTTTTATACCGTTACTATAATATTTATTCCATGATTCATGGTATGTTAAGTAATCTAAGTCACACACAGATAGTATACCTTGACCTGAATTGGTATTATTAGGTTGTAATTCGTGCTTTACTTCAATTTCTTTATTATTACTAAGATTGATACCTATATCTAAAATATACTTTATATTTTTGGTTGTAGAAAAAAAATTATTATAATTTCTTTCTTTTATTTGTGTTAAAGCTATATCTGCATTTGCGTTAAATTTTAATTCAATAATTATTCCTAATTCTTTATAACTTGCTACTATATCTGGTCTTCTTTTATCCATTCCTGTATTATATGATACTTCACTGCCAAATTTGCTAGTATTAGATTGGATCACTATGCATCCAACTATTGTATGTAGTAAAGATTCATTTGGATGATCACCATCTATTGGAGATTCTATTTTAGAAAAATCAAGTGATTGAAATAATTTTTGTAATTCAACTTTAAAGTTATTTACTTTTAACTCTAAATTATTTTTATTATCATAATTCTTAATAATAGATTTTAGTGCTTGTACCACACAAAAAAAATTATCCATACTAAGTTTATAATTATTTACATAATAATCTATTGCATATCGTGTAAATTCTTGAATAATCTCTTTATTAGGTATCTTGTAATGTTTAATAGAAGTTAATGTAGATTGATTTTCCTGTTTTATAGGAGTTAAATAACCAAGCTCAAAAATATATGAAAAAAATAAATTAATGTGTGATTGTTTTATATCTTTATCTTGACAATAAAGTAAGTTCTGTAAAATTTGTATGTCTGATATAGTTGGTTTTTCCTGAAAATGTACTGGTATACCTTCGTCTTGAACTAATAATTCGAATTTCTTTCTAACATCACTCAGTTGAAACAACTCTCTAATTTCTTCGATAGAACCAGTGTGAGTCCAATAATTAGTTATTTCCCCTTGTTTTAGACACTGCATTATAGACCATGGATTATAAATTTGTAAGTCTGTATTTATAGCTAAATATCCATTATAAAAACTCTTTACCTCTTCTTTTATAATTGGTTTTGCTTCAGAAATACTTAAACCATTATACGTTTTCGTTCTTAATGCCTCTATTAAACTATCTGTATCTAGCAGCATAGATACTTCCTCATTAGTAAAACCATAATATTTTACATATTTATGTTGACCTAAGAATCTATGTACAGTTACATTATTTAATTTAGTTGATCCTGAATTTTTGGCTATTACTGATATACCAGTCATTAAACCACTTTCAAGATAATCGTTATCTTTTAATACAGTTCCTAGTACTACGTCTATAAGATCGTTAACCGTTACTATGTCCTCTGCAGGGCCACGACGAATTATGGTATCAATAGGTGTATCATATTCATCTACTAAGACACATACTTTCTTCTGAAAGTGGTTATATAATATTTCAGATAAAAATCTTAAACTGTCTATAATATCCTCCTTAGTTGTATTTTGTGCATTATCATAGTAGATTTTTTCATATCCATTCAAGAAATCTTGTGCTTTTATCTTTTCTAAATGTGTTATGTTTGCATTTTTTACAATGTCATAAAGTACATTAATTATGTAATCATGTTGTTTAAATGTCCTACTAATTGCACTTTTTACTCCATTTAATACTTCTTCATAATTTTTACCTTGAACCGCTGCAAAGCTAACAAATATAACTGGATATTGTCCTAGATATTGTTCTATAAATTTTTTATGATTTGAGATTTGCAGTTTGTCTTTAAGTTGGTTGGTAAATAAATTATAATTTACTCTATCATTTATAATCTTTTTGTTCCCTTTGTGATCAACTTCAATTTCTAAGAAGGTTTTAATCATATTCATATTAGTAGATTTGCCAAATCTTCTAGGAGATGTAATGAGCATTACTGCTTCACCAGATTCTATAAAGTCTTTAATAAACATAGTTTTGTCAACAAAACTATTTTTTTGTACTAGCATAAAGAAGTTAGAAATGCCTACTTGAATTGCAGAAGAATGTAGCACAGAAAAAGTGCCTGAATTTTTAAAAATTTCAGATCTTGGAAAATCTATAGGAGTGGAAGTTCTTGCTGGTAAACTATAAGGCGTTTGAATATTAGGTTCATTCTTCTCTACATTTTGAGAAGTATTTATGGTATCAAAATCTTCTTTTTTCCTTTTACTCATATTACTACTTGTGTGGGAAATAGAGTTTCCCTATATAAATAGCAGGTTCTTTGATAATAAAGTTCAGAGAAAAACAAATAATTGCTGGGAAGCTTACCGGAACAGTAATTTTAATTACGAGCACTCGACGTTGAACATACACCCACGTGAGGGAAGTCGTTAAATAGAGAGAACTTTTTTACGTGAGTAAAGGGGAAGGAGGGGGATGACATGAGTAAAGGGGAAGAAAAGAGGGGGATGACATTCTGCAGGGTTACAGAGCAAAGCAATTTTCTCGCCAATATCGGCGCTTGCTTTGAATACGATGCCAAACATTTCATTTTCTCCGTTGACGTAGACGTATTCGCACGGTATAAGCTGGCTTCTTGTGGAAAGTATATTGGATAGATAAAAAACTGTCTATAACCATCTGTTTCGAAATTGCAAGTTTAAATACATGCTACAATTTTTTTTAAATTATTGATTTGTTCAATATTTTTTAAATAAAAAGTTGAATTATGTAATCGCATGGTAAGTAATACGATTACGAGCAGAAATCGCTCACATTCTTGTTTATGACTGTTTTTAGAAGCTCCGCGTTTTTAACAAAAAGATATTGGATTAATTTAAATAATACGATTGATTACTCATGACCGGAAATTCCAAAAGGTTATGAATAAGTATTTCAAATAAAACCAAGAAGTGATTTAGAGGCGATCTTTCAAAAATGTAATTACTGTAAGTCGAAAAGGTAAGTAATTTGATACAGAATAAAAAGCCTTTATTAAAGTGATTTGTATGTGAAATGCTTGTTTTCATATTAAATTTTCTGCACTACGGAATACAATGTTTAATTAATTTTATACACATTGTGCTAATAAATATTCATTGATTAGATTTTTATTAAATCGATTATTTGTTTCGCTCATTCTGTGAGTCATCAAATTACAGTTTAATCGTAAATACGTGTTTTACTAACACACAATTCAATATGTTTATATATTCATAAGGGCACAAGAGTCGAATGATAAATTAACCGGAAGCCATGATCTTCACTCTGACAATGAATCCAGTTTCTCTGATATTTTTAATACAATCCAAAAATTTTAAAAGCTTAATAAAAAATTATGACTAAATATTCTCTGTGTAAAAATAAAAGAGCAAAATTAACTAGTAACAATATTTTTTCTCACACTTGAAAGCTAAATCAGATTATAAAATAACTCATTTTCAAACAAAAATTAGTATATCCTACCATAGTATAATCATATATCTATGCATATAATGTATAAACTCGACCCAATTCGTTTCCATATTTATGCCAAATAAAATAATTAAAAGAGGATTTAATTATATATTACTGCTAAATGCATATTTGAGTAAGCGATTCATTTTTTTTTTTTTTTTTTTTTTTACCAAATGAAATTGGATTTTAAACTAGTCTAACAATTTAATTACATACTGCCTGTGATAAAGTTTTTAATTAGATGGAATAAAAAGCCTAAATGTTACAAGCTATGTCTAATTTGCAATAAGTTTTCTTATAAAAAGAAAGATAAAAAAATTTAAAATGCAAGAATTCTCGTACGATAAGAAACCATGCGATACTATCTTATGGTTTGCTTTACTAAATAACTATATTAAATGCCGAATTAAAAATAAATTCCTTATTTAAATAAGTACAAAATGAGCGAACAGGTTGATTGAAATATTTTTTACCTTAGCAACAGTAGAAACTACAATTTCACACAGTTATTTCGTTACTATAAATTATTTTAAGTAATATAAAAAAATTAAGTCGATTCCCACTTTGAATGGATGAATAGGAAGTATTTTATTAACGGGAGTTGAAAATTTTAAGATAATATATATAAATAAATATGTATACATAGGAGGAGAGTGAACTAATAGTAGGAATAAAAGGGATGCATTTCTCTATGTTAAAATCATACGGCCAATTATTTACAAATTACTAAGAGCATTTCTAAATTTATTTTTATTTAAGTCTAAAAATACAAAGCATATGCTTTTTTTAAAAAGTGGTCAGAATTTTCACAAGATTTTCCTGCCGTAAATTTATATCCTTTCCAATTTAAAAAGAGTTTATCCATAGAAATGTATCTAATTATAAAACTGATTTTATTTCTAAGCATGACCTGTGCCCCGCCCACTCTCAGACTACATTTTCTCATGCTTTTTCGAGTTCTTAAAAGAGCTTTTTATTAATTTTAATTTAATTTTTTAGCTATTTAATGTAATTTTTATTATTTATTATTTTCTAAATTCAATAACTTTTTTACAATGGGCATTGGTAGAAATTTTTACAGTCATCTAAAAATCCTGAAAGGAGATTTAGAGTCCGACAGGACTAGGCAACATTTGCCAACGATAAGCATGGCCCTACCCTAAAATTTTAAAACACATTTTAACTTTATGAAACCACTTTTTAAATAAATGGACATCATACTTGAATTCCTGTGTTTAATTTAATTATCAAGTTCCAACCCCACCCCACAAAATTTAGACAGTCATGAAATCGTGATTCTTATTGATTATTGGGGAGAGAAAACGAGTGAATAAATAATCTTATTTTTTCTGTTTCGTAAATCTTCAAAACATACACATACTTTGAAAATAGTTTATTTGTTCTTCAATATTTATTGTATTACTACTATTTTTTATTCTTCCATGTTCATTTTAATAGATTCTGAAATTTAAAAAAACTACTTTTGAATCAAAGATAATATTGAATCCCTAGTGTAGATCCATTACTTCTCATTCAATGTTAAATGCAGTTAATTGTGCCAATTCTAGTTCATAATGAAGTAAAAAAAAATTAATCATGCAAAGTGAGTAAAAAAAATCTGGTAAAGCTATTAATATCGCAAAATGTGTGATGACACAGATAATTTCTATCAAATTTCAACTATAACATTTTTTGTTGTTGTTGAAATAAAAGCACATTTGATGTCATAAATAATTGCATTATACATTCACGTGTATAAAAACAAACCTTTTAAAGAAGCATGCAGTAACCAAATATCATCACACCTATAACGTATATGAAACTGGAACTCTGGTAAAACACATAAATTTTTACAAATTTGGTAAACTTTTGCAAAAATTACATAATTTTTGAAACATTTTATACAACTGATAACATATACGAGTACATTTGTTATTTTGATAAATAATTTTGAAATGAGACAATCTAAAATATAGTTTACAATTAGAATATAACACATTGTGATATTGGTTACTATATAAATACACGGAAACATTGGATTCGTAGATATGTGTTGACTCAATTTCAATAGTATGCGAGACTGCGTTAAATTTGATAAAACACCATTTTCAATAGTTTGACCGAAAAAACTTAAGTTTATTTTGCTTATTTCACACAATTTTCATATTATTCTATTCTCTGTATTCTAATGATGGATTATATCTACTAGAAGCTGTATCATTGGCCGAGATTTATTTTTGTGGTAATTTAGTTAAAAAAGAAAAAATTAAGCATTATGTAACAAAATTTGTTTAAAACGTATAGAAAATGTATTTGATATAACATGACCACGATAAACCTGGTTCCCCATTTAATTAGTTGTAATCGTAAGGGTATATCAGGATATAGATTCATAATAAAATAATTTCTCGTCGGAAATTATTGGCTCAGTTCAAACTTCACAAGAAAAAAAGTAAAAGCTAATCTTTCTTTATAGCCTGTGTAACGTATAGTCAATGACACTAGGAATAATCAAAGAGCTCCCTTCTCCCTCCTCTGATCTTTCGTAGAAATATAGAGG
>BMAO01017715.1:0-20231 GCA_019973975.1 Trichonephila clavata
CATTCTTAAGAAAATACGAGTAAGTAATATGGAATTATTTGAATAAATATTTTAGTGCGTATCATTTTCATACTTGAGATCAATTCCTGTCGCTGTCAATATAATATTTTTAATAGTGATTAAAAAAGATTTCTCGGTTTAAAAAAAACTAACTGATTAAGTAAACGGGTATTTTTTATTTTCTCTAATATTTATTTAAATTTTTAAACATGCACTTGATGGTGGTCTCTTCGCTAGCCTCGCATCGGGGTCCAACTCTAGTAGCAGTCAAGCCCGCCAGCTTTTTTTTTATAATGTTAATTTTAGCATTTCAGAAGAATGGAATTCAAAAAACTCGGGTTTCGTTTACTTGACTCTAAATCCACTTCGCACATACCAGCAACTCTTATTAGACTTCACCCAGGATAAACTTGCAATACTTACGTTCAAATGTTAAAGTCTCAGGGCTCGCTGTGTTTGAAAATGGACAAACAGTCATTTTGGTGGTCGCACACATTTTTCAGAATCAAACAGTTAAAAAAATTAAGGATTTCCTTCATTTTGTACTTTTATCGTAGACCGAAGGTGGTTCTACTCTTCTTAAAAAAAAACTATCACTCGCTTCCCAGGACTTTGGGTGGTGATTTTAACGTTAACTTCAGTTTGGCAGAAGCTGAGCCGTCATAGATTTTCTGAAAGATGAACTCAAGCTCGACATGAACACAAATCGAAATGTTTCGACAACTAACAATGGTACTGTTATTGACGCTGTTTTTCAACGATTTTTAAATACTTTGAAATCCCAAGTATATGTGTCATAGTTTTCAAAAATCTATTGTCTCCGCTTTGCCCCAAATTGAACAAGAATAAATATTTTTGATGAAAAATTGCATCGCTTCTTGTGTTAATTAAATAAAATTCCAATTAAAGATATAATTATTCGATAGAAAATTATTCCAATCATACCCGATTCATTTTTTAGGATTAAAGTCACTATTGCGTATTTACCACGATAACATGTCAGATGTTACACATCATATGCACTACTGTAAGGCTCGTTCTTTTTTTTTTTTCAATTGGGGCGAGTTTCTTAAGAATCTATAGCATGTTCAAGAAATTTTAACAGGGGTAACCAATTTTTTTGAGAAAAATGTAACTCTCTGATAAAAAAAATTATGCATATGCCACTTCCAACTTTTCCATATATTAAAAAAAAGATGAAAAGGTGAAAATTGTTATTTATTAGCGTATGTTATGGTATTTTCACGCAAATAGCCCATTTTATAAATGCAAGTCAGTGGAAACTTAAAAATAATATAATAAAAAAGACCCAATATATATATATATATATAATATAAATATATACTAATATATTAGTATATATTTATATATATATTAATGGAATGATAAGTTCTCTATTTTTTTTTTTTTCCATGTTGTAATTAAATAAACTTTTTTTTTTTTACAGGTTTCGGTTAAGTTAGACACTTAAAATAAAAATAAGTAATTTAAAACATTTAATTATAAATAATTACTATATAAACCATCAATACTTACTTAAAGTGGCTTTCGAAATTGTACTCCCCCCCTCCCCCCAATTATGTAGTTAGGATTAGCTCTTAAATATGCTAACAAATTTAAGTTGTTTTTCCTGCATAACATCTAATTTTGAGACATATTTTTGAATGTTCATAATAGAAAATATTTATTCACAAACTTGCTGATCAAATTTTGAATGGTAATATATATATATATATTCTGATATAACCACATCTTAATAAAATTGTGAAAAATTAGTTTTTTATATTGTTTTTTTCAAATTTTTCAATAAGTATTTGCGTGCCATTACTACTACAACACCGCGGTGTCACAATATGGCACACGTGTCGTGGGTTGGCTACCCCTGATTTACAATTACGTCATTCTTTGGAAAGTTTGAGTCTGCCCTTGAAAATTACTACAAATAAGTGTTTTCTATTGACATTTATTGCCTGTTTTTATTCTATCATTCTTAAACTTATTTATACATATTAGACACAAGTTATATTTTACTAATCACTAAAATAAATATCTTTTTAAAAGCATTTTGAATCGTTTGAATAAAGTGAATCAGTTTTCGTATTCTTTTTTTACACACCTCCAAAATTGAAATTCACCCCCCCCCCCCCGCTTTAATTTCAAGTTCTGAGAATATCATCAGTTTTAAAACTTGTTTTGCACAGTTTCTTTCAATTATTAAATTAAATGGATCATCGTCACAGCTTCAAAAAAAGATCACATCTTCCGTATAAACGAAAAAAGAATACTGGTCAGAATTTCTCGAATCGGAAAGAAAGGTGAGTAGTTTTTTTTTTTCTATTTTAACTTTGTTTTTTTTTTTTTTTGAAATGTTACTGTTACCTTCAAAATTTATCACAAGTGGTCACTTTCGAAAAAATGATTTTCTTTTTAGTCAGCTTATATATTTGTGGAATATGTAGCCCGCATTGCTGACAAATCCAATGAGTTCAAAAACTCTGCTGGATAATCTACAGCTTCGTTGGTATCGCAAACTGTATCGATGGATTTGTATGACATCAAGTCACCTGGCAACAAACTGCTGTATTTTGAAATTCAAATCGTTTACGTGCACATTTTTTTGCTGCCAAAACTGCTCTTTCCTGCCAGCTACTCATGATTTAAGTATTGTATGTGTACATCGGGAAATATCTGGTCAATGAGAGCATTTTGCGTGTTAATGATTGTGCAGAAATCGGTCGGCAATTTTATGCATCCAGTGTTTTCATATACAGCTACTTTTCCATCTCCAATATCTAAATAGTTGTTTTGAGAATTTTTCAGCGGATGGATTTTGAAGCATTTGAACGCGCATATTTACTTTCAGCTGTACTTTCTCAACATTACACCACATTGGCGATGATTTCAAGCAAGCGTTGATCTCATTAACGCACGTTGAATGTGGATTGACATGACAATGATTCAGGTGGTGTTTTAAGTTCTGGTAGTTTCACTTTTCCTGACGCGCAATACATCCCAGCTGGCCCATTTTTTAATCTAAGCGCATTACTACGCGGACACATTCCTTGTCCATAGCACCAATTTCCTCATTCGAATGAGCGTACTATTTAACATCGGGCTCATACTCGAATGCTAGACGACGGAATAAATCGGATGTAAATGCTCGATGTACTTGTTGGCCATTCTCTCTTCGTGTGTTAAATACGAATCGACACGCTTGTCTTTGTTCTAATCGTCTTTGTTGATTTTGTTCAACTCGTGACTCTTGTGATTGCGATTCACGCAACTGCGCCGTGTTCACACGCAGATATTCATTATCCTGTTGGATTTGTTCACCTGTTCTTTGAGCTCTTTTATTTCGCATAGCTGTAGATTTAGTCGTTCGACGGCCCAAATCAGACCCTTTGCGTCTGGCTGGGGTACTGTACAGAACACGCAAATAGATCAAATTGAAGTACTTAATGCTTGAAAACAGAATACTGATAATGTATCTGTTCTTTTATTATTTTACTTATACCTTTCACAATTATAAAACATGTATATATTTATCTTTAAATTGAATATGATTCCTGAAAACTTTGCGAACACTGAGTATTACAGTTTTAATAACTGTCGTTTAATAATAAATAAACTAATAAAAAAATAAGAAGTCATAAATGTTGGAAAGTGTTCAGAAATGGTTTATACAGGTAACACAATAGTTGTTGTTAGCGGGAGCTCGGTACACGTTTTGAAAACTATTGATTTACATGAAATCACTTAATTTTCTGAACGTGGGAACTATCTTGAGGAAAATGGCAATAACTAATCTCGTGTCATCTTTTTGAAATAATGATAACAAAGTAAAAGCGATTAAATTTTCCGCAAATATTTTTGTTTTATATATTGCATATATTTTGCAATATATGAATTTTTGAATTAAAGATCCACAAAAATTTTTTAAAAAATAAATTTTTCACTCGCCGAATTTGGTGATTTTTGATTTGTTATAGACACCCCTTTTGCTAGAGTAACCCATGGGCAGAGTGATTTCACGGTGGAACTGAAAAAAGTCACATCTGGCGTGAAACCGATTTTCGACGCCCAGCGAAATAAACGGTGAAATAGACAACACATAGGGTAAGACAATTGCGCGTTCAACTAATTGCAATATCGAAATGAAAAATAGTTTACGTCCTATTCTCAGACCTATTGAATATACGCACACAATTTCATAAGAATCGGTCCAGCCGTTTCGGAGAAGTTTGGTTACAAACACTGTGACAGGAGAATTTTATATATTAGATTAAGCATATTCATTTGCATTGCAATACTTACTTCTTCACCATTGAAAATAATGAAATGAAAGAGCTCATATTATTTGGAATTCCGTTGGTTCAAGGAACCAGTTCTCTAACAAAAAAGATTAAACAAGGACTGTCGGTAGAATGGTCATTGGGGCGCATGATCCCAGATGAGGTCTAAATTCCCTATCTTGTGGCTGTTGTTGACATTGATGATATAATTTGCCATGTTTAATCAGGTAGTTTAAATATTAAAAGAGATTAAGAAGTTGAAATAACAATTATGTTAGACTAGCTTTTACCCGCGGCATCGCTCGCGTTGATGTCGCTGTCGAAGTCATAATTATAAGAAAATAAATAAAATATGATGTATTTTTTATTGCTTGACTGGGAACATTGAAATTTAAATATTCTAAAGTTGAACTTAGTTTTAAAAAAAAGTGCATGCGAAACAGAGCTGATGCCATACTTAATTGAACAGTGAGATAACTATCACAAAAAAAATTATGACACGTGTCAGCGTATTATCACGTGCGCATAATATTATGTCTCTTGGAGAACATCGGTCGCCAGTAACCAAAACAACGACTTTATTACCTCAGCTTGGCATTCAGTTTCACGTTCACCCGTATAGTTTCTGTTCCCGTAAGAATACGGGAATAAAATATAGCCTATGTTACTCGCTGATAATGTAGCTTTCTATTGGTGAAAGAATTTTTAAAATCAGTTTAGTGACTTAGGCGTGAAAGCGTAACAAACAAATTTACATTCACATTTATAATATTATTCGGATTGCGACCTTATTTATCAATTGCTAGATATGTTTTTTTGTTTACGTTGGGGTAAAAATATTTTCAAAAATCGATGTCGACCGAGGCTATTTCCGTTGCAGGAGGTTAGCGCACGTCAACTTAAACATAGGATATAGATTAAAGGAGTTTCACATTCAAACATGGGTGTTTAAAACTAAATAATTTAATTTTCCTATTATAAATAGTGGTGCAAAAAACAATCATTTTTGAAATTCGGGAATTTTTTTTATAGACAAAATTATAACATGTTAATATTTAAAATACCTATCAATACGGTCTCAGAGATTTTTACACGATAAATTAACCGGATTTTAAAGGAATTCTTTTTACTTCTTTACTTAGCTCCACCATCCTTCATTTTTCATTATGGATCTAAACTATTATGCTGTTTGGTGAAAACAATCGCTAAAAAATTAAAGAAAAATACTTTTAATAATTATTATTTCGTGTTTACCGATATTTCGTCTACAGGGTTTTCGCGTTAAACGTATTTCACTGTAGTGTGTTTTTTGGCATTATGTTAAATTAGAATAACTTTACAAGGCACATGATTTAGCTCAAGGGTATCAAACTCAAAGGCCGACTTGGGTCAAATAAACAAGATTTAATTTTAGGTTGGCCTGTAAAGAATATCAAAATTGATAGAAACGTAGATTTATTTCGAATAATATATTATAATTATTATATATAAAAGAACCAGAAAAATTTAATATGTACGTCCTAACACTTGCCATCCTTTCTCTGCTACTATCTTTCTTAATTCCGAAGAAATTTTGACACTTGATTATATATTATTGTGTACTAATATATTAAACGGGAGTCAAAAATGCTCATCGTAGGCCTCGAGTTTGATAACTTTGCTTTAGCTGATTCTACAGTACCCAGTCACTGATCATAAACATTTATTGCTGTATAATGCAGAGGGGAAAGTAATCAAAGAAAAACACCAAAATGTGATGTATTTTTCAGCGACATCTGGTGTTTGAGAATTGCAATTAGGAATAAGTTGTAGATGAAAAGAAATAAATTTTGAAATGAAAAATATTGAATTGAAGTTAAAAATGAATTTCCGTAAGTTTTCTTTTAGTTTCTTATTACCTATATTCTTTTAAACAATTCTAAGAGGCGCTTTAACAGAATTTTTCGAGAACACAGTATCGAATGTAATTTGAAATTTCATCAATTGAAAATTTTTAATGTATTATATTTGTTGCGAGAAATAAATATATATTTACTGTAGATTTAAAATATTTTAAAACTGAAAAATGTAACATTGCTAAAGCTTTTGTAACCAAAGCAAGGAAATAATTAAAATGTTTTTGCTGCGCCACCTATAAATGATATTCATGCATTCTCTAATGTACAAAGTGCTAGCTTGTTTACAGTTTGTGGAAGCTCTTTGATCTATAAGTAAATATACATGGATTACACATTTTTAAAAAAGGAACTTTTAACAGAAATAATATTATTTCCACACCAGTGCGTTGCTTCGATGGACGTCTTGGGGATATGGATCTAAGCAGATCCTCCTTCCCCTATCTGAAAAGTAGTGGAACATGAGGTGGTGTGCATGACTGGGAAAAAGTTAAACACATCCCTTTTAATTAAAGTATCAGAGTCATTAACGATCTCAACTCTGATCACTATCCTGTCCTACTTGAATTAGATTTAAATACCTCTATTATTAAAAATCCAGAGCAATTCATTACTAATTGGAACAATTTTAAGTATGTTTTAAATAACAAACCCCTCCCCTCTACAGACCTCACCAGCGAAGAAAATATCGAGTCGGCTATCCGCCAACTCAACCAAAATTTTTCCGAAGCATTCGCTGAGGCTTCAAAACCAAAATTTAATAATCCTCCGAAGTTTCTCTCCCCAGAAATTAAAATCAAAATTCGTCAGCGTAATCGGCTGCGGAAAATTTGGCAGAGAAATAGATGCCCTGGTTCATACTCCGATTTCCGTAGCCTCAGTCGTGAGATTACAAAGGACATTCAACACCATTCCCGCATTCAGTGGGAAAAACACATTGAGGCACTTTCGCCTTTAGACAACACGCTTTGGAGAAAATCCTCCCTTCTACGTAAGCCTTTTCAATCCATCCATCCCCCCTCGTGGGGGCGTTAGGCAGTACGGCTATCGCTCCTATTGAAAAGGCAGAAGTGATAGCGGATAGCTTGCAAACACAGTTCGAACCTAATCACGACGTTGGAAATGACTACCTCGTCCAACGCTCACACACAGAGGTAGAGAACTTCCTCTATACCCAACACGTTCAAGAAATTGAACAAACCACGCCCAAGGAGATATAAATTTTCATCAACAAGTTGAAGTTGAAAAAATCCCTGGCCTTGATCAAGTCTCGAATCGTATGCTCAAAATCCTTCCCGTTAAATTTCTCCTTTTTATTACCTTCCTCTGCAATTGCATCCTAAAACTAAATTATTTCCCTACCACCTGGAAAACTGCCGTGGTCATCCCAATTCTGAAAGCGGATAAAAATCCGGACCGTCCTCAAAACTACCGTCCAATCAGTCTCCTTAGCAGTCTGAGCAAAGTATATCAATTTATACTTCTCCGACGCCTGAATCAACACTGCGCTGCTGCAAATTTACTCATTCCCTAGCAGTGCGGTTTTCGACCCAAGTGCTCTACAGTTCATCAACTGCTTAAAGTAACGGAGTTGATTCACAGCGGCTTCGACAAGTACGAGACCACGGGTATACTTTTTCTGGACGTAGCCAAAGCCTTTGATAAAATTTGGCATGATGGCTTAATAATCATGCTCATACTACTTGATTTTCCGGCCCCCCTGATCAAGGTCATTCATAACTTTCTCTCCGCGCGCTCATTTAGAGTGAGAGTGGAAAAAACACTCTCCTCCCCTCGACCAATCAGAAGCGGCATCCCGCAGGGGTCGTTGATCTCTCCGCTGCTCTTCAACTTGTATGTAAATGATATCCCGCAAGCTAATCTCGTCCACTTAGCAATGTATGCGGACGATACTGCCATTATTTCACAAGATAAGAGATTTTCCGTGGTGATCTCTCTAATCTTCAACATTATGTCACTTTGCTAGAGCTCTGGCTCACGGACTGGAAAATTAAAGTTAACGCCTCTAAAAGTGCCTGCCTTATGTTCACGAGGAGAAATCAATTACCAGTGGGACTAACCTCTGTCAGCATTTTCAGCCAACCCGTTCCCTGGGTAAATGTTTACAAGTACCTGGGGTTCTTTTTAGACGCAAAATTAACTTTCGCCCATCATATCGAACAGGCTCGCCAAAAAGCGAACACTGTTCATTTTATGCTTAAAAAGCTTGTTTCGAAAAAGAGTAATCTAGCGATCAGGCACAAGGTTTTGCTCTTCAACTCTATCATTAGACCGGTCTTGCTTTACGGATCTCCCATATGGGGTTCCGCTGGCATGTGCCATATCCGCAAATTGCACGCGCTTACAAACTCAATTTTGAGGCAAATTGTAAATGCTCCCTGGTTTGTCAGAAATGAAGTCATTTACCGCGACTTAAAAATTCAACCTACACTTCCATATATAAAAGCTATTTCAATACGCCTTTTTGATAAAATACCTCAAGTTCCCAATGAACTTATCCAAAATCAACCTGCCTATGACCCGGCAGTGTCATCATCACTCAAAAGACCCAGAGCTCTTCTCGACCAGCATTTCATAAATTTCCCCTTCGCCAAAAGGCTTAAGGTGTGATTTACTGGAAATGCACTGGGAACTTTTCAAAATTTTTTAAATAATTTAATTTTTAATAGTTAAAAATTTTATTTTCTTTAAATTTTATTATTCATCTTACTTAACGTTTTACTCCCAATTTCTTCCTGTAATCATCCTAGCGCCGTGCTGGGAGTCACGGTTTAATCTACTTTCTGAAGCATCATCCGGCGCAGTCATGAATCGGGAGGGTTACCCCTTCGGTTCAATTTTGCGTTTGGATCAGCTTCTGTCTCTTCCCCCGGCCACCAGATGGTAGCACGGGAGACTGTTTTGATTGCCTCATTCCTTACTTTCTAT
The DNA here is from genome assembly GCA_019973975.1 of Trichonephila clavata. Classification (NCBI taxonomy): domain Eukaryota; kingdom Metazoa; phylum Arthropoda; class Arachnida; order Araneae; family Nephilidae; genus Trichonephila; species Trichonephila clavata. The sequence continues at coordinate 9,137 of BMAO01017715.1, forward strand.
ATTACTTATTTTTACTTTGTAAATGACTTCATTCCCTTCTCATTTAAATTCTCTCTTCATCGTGAGCTGACATGGTGCCCATTCGCGATACCCATTTTTCTTTCTCATCACACATACACAGGCATTTGAGCAAGTTGGTTCCATCAAAATATTTTATTCAAAATTATTTTCTTAATTCTCACTCTTTAGACTTTTCTCAGGTATTCTTACAGCGTACGTTGTTTGAATCCTTCGGTTTCGGCCGTTCTGACCCTTCACTGAACGTGCCATTTGTTTTTCACGCCTACCGGTAGGATTGAGAGGCTCAGCCCACTCAAATCACTGGGAGGTTCTGTCCTCCCAGGGAAAACTACCGATTGGGCAAATCGTTTCAAGACTCTGTTCCGCTTGCTATTTCTCTAGCAGGCGTAATGCCATTGTCCATCATTTTTCCCTCTGATTAAATTTAAAATTTTTTTTCTTTTTTAATTTAAGAAAACCCAATTTCAGTAACTAATTCTACTTAACTCTGATGTGGAGGTACATCCCCTTCAGGGATAGAAACTCCGTAAGTTACAAGCCACTTGCCACTTGCCTAGAGAATTTTGGCGGGAACTGAGAAGTGGAGAGAGGATGATGTGATTGGATCCTGGAAGCGGGTGAGACAACTCTCTATTGGTTGCCCTGAAGTACAGTAGAGGGGAATAGGGAGGGCCTTCCTGGTGGGTGCAGCAGAAAAAGCTTACGAGAAAAATAATGAAAAAGGAATATGAAAAAATAAAGCGTTCAGTATCATTCACCACCGGTGAATGAACAAGAAATTAGCTAGGGGGGATTATAAGAGTCAAGGAGAATTCTCCTTGGTCTTTTAATTTTATCGACTAAGACATAATTTTAGATGTCAATCAGATTCAGATTATTTGTGAGGGACATGTCGTTAAAGAATTTCTTGGCCAGGTTTTGAATGAAGGTTTTAAAGTTAGGAATTTTAAGATCTCTGTAAATTAATGAGTTTCCGATATTCCTGCCAGGTCTGATAATGTTCCTAATTAGAGAGTTTTGTGAGCTATTTCCAGAATTTTAATATTAGAGTCTGCTGCACAACCCCACACAGGGGAAGCATAACTGAGAATGGGCCGCAAAACAGCAATGTAGAGAAGTACTTTATTCGAGATAGTCATTTCGGAATTCCGGTTAATTAAGGGGTAAATTAATCTAAGAACGAGCCGGAATTTGTCTCTTGCGTGTAGAATGTGTTGTTTCCAAGTTAATTTACTGTCTAACATGACGCCTAAGTACTTAGTGCTCTGAGACCAGTGGAGTGGTGTGGAGTATAGCGTGGGTGGTGTACATGGTTTTCTCCTCCTGGTGAAAAGTACTGCTACAGTTTTGTCAACATTAATTTTAATTTTCCAGTTATTGAAGAAATTTTCCAGGAGAGAGAGGTGTCTATTAAGTGCAAGTGTAATAGTGTTGTGATTTTTGTAACACGCTGTGATACAGGTATCATCAGCGTAGAGATTCAGCATTGTTTGTGGGTGTGTGGGCATGTCGTTTATTTATAAGTTGAATAGAATTGGTCCTAATGAGGAACCCTGTGGACAACCGATGTTTATGTAGTGGGTGTCAGAAAGAGTGTTGTTGACTCTGACTTGGTAAAATCTATTGACCAGATATGAATTAATGATATGGATGAGAGAGGGAGGAAAATTGTAGTTAATAAGTTTGTAAATGAGCCCACTGATCCAGACACGATCAAAAGCCTTCTGGATATCCAGAAAGACAGCTCCAGTGGATCTGCGTCTCTGAAACCCAGAAGAAATTCTCAGTAATTCTTAGCAGTGGGTGGTTAGAGGAGAGTTTTTTCGTAAAACCATATTGATTTGGGTTGATAAAATTAGAGTCAGAAATGAAAGAATTTATTCTATTAAGAATGATGTGCTCAGCAATTTTACTGAGCGCAGAAAGTAAGGAAATAGGCCTATAACTATGGGGAAGGTTGCTGTTTCTACCTGATTTTTTAATCGGAAGAATAATAGCAGTTTTCCAATTTTTCGGAAAGTGTCTAAAAGTTAAAATTTTGTTGCTAAGTAAGTAAGGATAATTAAGGTTTTAAGTGAGAAATTTCGAATAATTTTATTGGTGATATTTTCTTTTCCGGGTGTTTTCCTAATCTTTAGTTTATTGATGAAGGCCGAGATTTCATCTGGGTTAGTAGGGGAGATAGGAGTGGTAGGGGGAGAGGCGAAAAAAGTTTTCGAGAGTGATCGTGACGTCAGAGTCAATCGTAGAGATATGTCTTTAAGTGTGTTGGCTATGAGATTTGCTTTCCGGTCATCAGTAATGGCGATGCCAGAGGCAGTGTTGAGTGCAGGAATATCAACGCGTTTGTGTTTGAAGATTTTTTGAATATTCCAGAAACTGTTGTCATGAGTGTTGAGAGCTAATACAGTCGGTCGAATAAATAGTTGAGCACCGTGACCCTTTCAAAAAATGATTGAAAATGGAAAACGACCCTTTCTGAGTATCCTCTCAAAGCGTCTTGAACTTCTCTTCAATATCCATATCGAAACTTTTTTCAAATTCCTCCGAAAAATATTTTTGATGGAGGCGAGAAAATTTTTCAGCCCATCCCAGACGAATGATTTAAAACGGGGGGGGGGTGATCCACAAATGAAATGGAGATATGTCAGGGGCGATACACAAATGAAATGGAGACATGTCAGGGGGCGATACACAAATGAAATGGAGACATGTCAGGGGGCGATACACAAATGAAATGGAGACATGTCAGGGGGCGATACACAAATGAAATGGAGACATGTCAAGCTTGGTGAAAGCAGCGACCCATGAAATGTAGACAATGCAACGTTGGTATGTCGAGAAAAGACAGAATCCTTCCAATATGGGTGTGTATCTTGTTAGAAAATTGGGGACGACCCATCTCACGACTTTATAATCTTGGCGTGTCAAGGAAACACGGAGGTCTCAACTGGCAGCCAGCAGGCGAGTCCGATTTTTTGTGTCAAGTTTTTAAAAAGACGCATTCCAATCTTGGTGGATAATTTGGCCCGAAAAAAAGGGGACCCAGTCGACATGCGACTCGGTCCCCCAATTTTCGGATTTTTGAAGATTTTGGCTAAAAACATTTACCGATAAGACTTGCAGAATCTGCGAATTTCCAACATTACGCCAAATCCTGAAAGTCTTAACGAAAAACATTTAGCATTTACCTGTTGCCATGGAAATTCTTTTTCCGTCAAAACTGCCAGATTTGAAATATTCAATACAAACCCAAACCTGACAGTTTTAACCAAAAATAAAATTTCTAAACTCTTGACTGCATTCAGAAGCACTCTGATTTCTGGCTGCTAGCTGCTCGCCTTTTATATATTCTAGTGGGGTCACGTGAAACGATTCCTATTGGTTGACGCTTTACAACCTTGACACTAATCTTTAACGTATCTTTGTGCATCTTTTTAACACACGTTTTAAAAGAGAAGCCCTCCAACGTTGGCACCTTCCTTAACCCAAAAAAAGGGGGACCAAGTCGACACAAGAGTCGACTCGGTCCCCCTTTTTCTGGGCCCATGGGCATTTTTACAGTTCAATATTTACAGTTTAGTCCAATATTTACAGTCCAATATTTACAGTTCCATATTTTAATTTTTCTCACTTACTCTACCAGATCAGCCATCTGTCTGTTGCATTCGGCGTGCAGCTTTTTAAAGTTTTGCAGGTATCTGGCAAAACGGTATGATTTTACCATAGTGCACTCGGAAATGTCAGAATATTCATGCACCTCATCGTGCAGGTGATCTGGTAGAGCACGATCATTCAAGTCCTGAAACTTTGGCAAAGTTTCCAAATTTATTGTAAAGATCCCCAGCTGCTCAAAAATTTTACGCTGGTCCGACCCTTTGACAACGATGAGTCCCTGATTTCCTTGCGCCAGGTGGCAAAATTTGCCCCTGACGCAAAAGGACAGGTATTCCAGTGGCACAGATCCAGGGATGTGGCTCTTCAAACTGAGGCGCTCGTTAATAAAACGGTTGGCCCGACAGTCTTTCGAGGTGGTAATTAGGTTTGAATGATCCACCGTGATGCAAATTACTTCCGGGTCCTTTCCATCCTCCGGAATCGTGGCAATGGACAATTCGATTGGTACAGGCTTGCCTCCATGATGAAATACATTAGCATGGGCGAAGAAGGCTAGTTGAGACATGTTGCTTTGAGAGAACTCTGAGAGAGAATGTCTCTGTCTGCTGATGTCTCGCCTTTTATACTCTTTAGAGTCACGTGAATTGATTCCTATTGGCTGATACTCTCCAATCTATTGGCTGATACTCTCCAACATTGAAACACTATCCATATCATGAGGCATCTATTGGATTACTGATCCAACATTGAAACACTATCCATATCATGAGATATCTATTGGGTGATTCTATCCAACAGGACCATGCAAAAACTACACTCGCCATCAGGCACCTTTCGATTGATTCTATCCATCCTTGGTAGAAATCTTGTGGCCTCTTTTTAGTACAAGTTTTTAAAAGAGATGCTCTCCAACGTTGGCACCTTCCTTAATCCAAAAAAGGGGGGACCGAGTCGACACAAAAGTCGACTCGGTCCCCCTTTTTTTGGGCCCCATGAGCAATTTTTTTTTACTCTACCAAAGCTGAAACTTTGGAGCTCCATTCCACCTGCAGCTTGTTGAACCGCTGCAGGTATTTTGCAAATTGAAACGATTTCAGCATGGTGCAATGAGACACGTCCCCTTCTTCGTGGAGGTCATCATGCATGGGGTTGGGAAAGGTTCCATCACAAAGGGTGTTGAATTTGGGCAGCATCTCCAGAGCCATGGTGGAGAGTCCCAACTCTTTGAATGTTTTTTGCTGCTTTGGGCTTTTGACTACGATGAGGCCTTTTCTACCTTGGGACAGCTGGTCAAACATGCCCCTCACGCAATATCGCAACCATTGCGCCGGCACACTCTTGGGCAGCGGGCGCACCAGACGAAGACGGGCGTTTTTGCAGGCATTGGAACGCATGTCTTTGGGTGTGGAGGTCAGGTCCTCGTGGTTCACCGTAATGCAGAGCACTTCGGGATCACTGCCATCCCTGGGAATGGTGGCAATCGATAGCTCGATGGGCACTGGTTTGCCCAGGTGGTGCAACACGCTGGCATGGGCAAAATAGGCGGGTTGATTCGACATGTTGCTGAGAGAGAATAATTCTGCTGGCTAGAGGCTGGCGTTATATATGCTCGAGGAGCGTGACGTCAACTGGCATTCCATGTGCCAAGGCCTTTTGATGCGAGCGCTCCACGTGTTTTTCCAAAGCCCGTTTCCAAGGTTGGGGCATCAGCAGACGCCAAGGGAGGTGTTTATCTCGATGCATTTCCCAATCATCCAACCACGTTAATAATGTCACGTACACATCCACCAAACGCGTGCATTGCGTGAGATTCAACGCGTACGCCTCCTTATTGTGGGGTTGATACGCCTCCCAAACTCGGCGAGACGGGGGACGACCCAATTGAAAAAATCTCAACTCGACTCCTGGATCCCACGTCAAATCCAAATGACTCGTAAACACGACCACTGTTTTTCCAAACGACCGAGGAACGTGCACACCAAAATTGGGCTCAAAAATAATGGTGTAAGGATAGTCTTGCTCGAAATATGTAACTCGATCCGGCCACCGACCCAGATTTCCAAAAACAATCGTAGTGCGAGAACGACACTGGTCCAATAAATTTTGTACCGAAACCATTTTTTCTTACATCCTCTTGTGTAATGTGTCAAGGTTGGTATTTTTTTGGACAAAAAAATCAGACTTGTTTCCATAAAACAATTTTTTTTATTTACAAAAAATTATGTACAAAACAATCATTATTTACAATATATTACATACACAACTGCCAAGATTTATTTGCAACACAAATTTAGAGGTTCTGTCACTTTAAACCCAACAGTGTATCTTTTCATAGGGTTCATTCTGGGCATTGTCAAATCCAGGGGTGCTTCCGGCTGTTCCATGGCCAACCCCTCTTCAAAATGGTCCAAAAACGATATAATGTCATTATTTGGATCAAAGAGGGAAGGCACCGTATGAATCAGCTGGGGTTCTTGTGCATGGGCTGGGGGGGCTTCCATCACTTGTTCAGGCCCCAAGCAGTCTCCAAATACGTTTGACATTAAATGGTCAAACGAGGTCTCCACAGGTGGATCTGGAAACTGGACAGGTGGATCTGGAAACTGGATCTGCTGAGGTGATTGAGACAAAGGTGGATCTGGAAACTGGATCTGCACAGGTGATTGAGACAAAGGTGGATCTGGAAACTGGATCTGCACAGGTGGCTCTGGCTTACGAGTCTGCTGAGGTAATCGAATCTGCACAGGTGGCTCTGGTAATTGAATCTGCACAGGTGGCTCTGGTAATTGAATCTGCACAGGTGGCTCTGGTAATTGAATCTGCACAGGTGGCTCTGGTAATTGAATCTGCACAGGTGGCTCTGGTAATTGAATCTGCACAGGTGGCTCTGGTAATTGAATCTTTTGAGGTGGAATGGACACGGGTTGAGGAGCAGCCAAGGCAGGTCTGGCAATCATTACAGGGGGTCGCACGACCGGTGTAACGAGTATTTTGTGGGATTTTTTTGGAATCCTAAAATGTTTCTTGAAGGGAGGATACACCTCTTCTTCCAAAGGTCGCTTGCTCGTCTCACCATGAGCCGGGGTCGGAGGAGGCAGTTTGTAGGCTTTTTGGTCATATCGGTTCACCTTTCGGAAATCCCCCAGGTTGAATCCGCTCTGAACGAGTTGAGGAAGAATGGTTTCGGGAATAATGTCCACCCCAAATACGGTCTTTTGCACTGTGAGTAAAATGTAATGAGTTCCTGCCGGGATGGGATACGCCGTATGGGGCTCCAACACTTTGCGATGATAGAGCATTTGGTCAAATGGCTCAAAACTCCTCCTATACAGATTGAGTTTGCTTTGATGCTTTAAACTGGAGGAGGGCAGTTCGTACATTAGCATGGGCACATGGGTTGTTTGGATCAAATGAATCTCTCCCGGTTTCACGGTGCGAAATCCAAAGGTAAATCCAGTTTTTACGATAAACATGTTTTGGTGCATGAATCCCATCCGTTTGTCCGTATTCTTCAGCGGTCGATCGGGATTTCTCATTAAGCCTTGCGACACCTTATCCCACGTCATCTCATCGGGTTCAAAGGGATTTTGGATCCTCGCCGCCAACACGGCCCGCTTGAAATTGTCCATATACGATCGTCTGCAATGCCAACTATCGTTACAAAACATGACAAACACACGTTTCGTGGCCATCTCCTGATACAGGATGAATGCTTTGACGAGGCCCTGTCGAGCTGCATATTCCAACGTCTCGATTTTCTCAGGTAAGGTCACTGGCACCACGGTGCTGGATAGGTGCTCTGGGAAGGCATCGATTGCGTCCATGCTGCTGGCGAGTCGAGAGACGACTGATTTGAAGCGTCCCAACGAGCTCTCCTTTTATACGTTTCAGACAGGATGTGGGCGGAGCTTGCAGTCACCAATCTTGCTCACGAATGAAAAATGGGATTGATGGGTTGATGCAAGATGGCGCACATGCCTTGCACGGCTACCCAACGATGACAATGTATTTCGTTACAAAAGGGACATTCCCCCCTGTTTCGTTCGTTGGCATTTAACAGCATCACAGGGATCCTTTTGAACGGACTGGCTGAGCTCCAATTCGCTTGAAATTCTTTAAATTTGAGCTTGGATTGATGATCCGTCACACAAATGGTACCGACATTGAGGTAATGCAAATATTTAAATAGTTCGTTGGGACATTGCCGATCCAAGGCATACGAGACGACACCGTTGGTGAGCGTGAATCCCTCATCTCGGAGACACAACACGGCCAAACCTTGGCTGTGAAAAAACACTTGAGCCGACACATGAGACGTGGGAATCAATCGATGGGCATACGGGGGTCGCCTGGGTCTAAAATCAGGTCTACGATAGGGTGGTCTGAAATCGGGTCTGCGATACAACCTAGGATCTCGGGGTCCATTCTCGTTTCGTCGAAAATCTCGTTGAATGATGGAAGCTACCTTTCTCACAGGTGAATCTGCCCGTCGCTTTGGTGAATTTGACCTTTGCCTTGGGGAATCCATCTTTCGCTTTGAGGAATCCATCTTTTTTACAGGTGAATTTGACCTTTGCCTTGGTGAATCCGTCTTTCGCACAGGTGTAGCTATCGTATGCACAGGTGAAGCTACCTTCCGAATAGGAGAAGAAACAATTGGTTCAGGTGCAACAGGTGATTCCACGGAATCAGAGGATTCTTGAAATTCCATTCGTTGTCGAGACTCAATGAATTGTTCAGGTACCATAGGTGGTTCAGGTAACGATTCATAAATCATGGAATCCTCTTGAGATGGCTCATGGGATGGAGAAGCCACTGGAGTGGGTGGTAAAGGTGAAACAGGTGCTGGTAAATTGAACATGTCAATAAAATCATCATACTCTGGAGAAGAATCCATTGTGAACAATTGAGTAGGATGAGACGCGTGCAGTATTTGTACTCGTCTCTCAAAAAATATTGAAGGCTAAAAAAAAAAAAAAAAAAAAAAAAAATTTTTTTTTTTTTTTTTTAAACGTTGGCAAGTTTTCGAATAAGGTTGGAAAACCTTTTGAACAAGGGTTCTCCAAACATGATCTAAAGTAGAATGATTACGAGAGAACGTTGGCAGGTCGTGGTAACCTTGGTACTCTTTTCCATCGCCATGGGTTAATCATTCTGAGCTTTCGTTGGCTCTGAATCATTCTTTTCAATATTTTATCTACGACCAATGTACTTTGCAATTTATTTTTCAATGTATTCATTTCTGTGTTTAATTCGTGTTCTTTGGCTTTCCACTCGTTTTCTTTGGTTTCCCATATTTTATTTTCAACTAATGTATTTTCCAATTTAAATTTTAATATCATTATTTCAGCGTTCAACTCATTTTCTTTTGTTTTCAACACGTCCTTTTCCTCTTTCAACAAGTCTCTTTCCTCTTTCAATATGTCTCTTTCCTCTTTCAATATGTCTCTTTCCTCTTTCAATATGTCTCTTTCCCTTTGAATGAGGTCGCATTTCGCATTCATCTCGCTGAGTTTGGACCTTAACAAGACTTTTTGGTCCATGGCCCACTCTTGCTTTATCTTTTTAATTTCATTCATCATGTTTTGTTGTTTGCGGGACAATACATACATTTCGTCTCGGATCCGTTGAAACAAACATTCACCCCTCTGGTTTCCCTCCTTTAAATACAATTTTGTGTTACCGTAGAGCGTCACGTACAGAGGAGTCTCTTCCCCTGTCACCTGGTATTGGAAAGGAAACACGCAATTTAAAAATTTAAATCCCGTCACGTGAATTGGTACATTCCATTTCAAATGACCCCACGCGTCTGGTAAACATTTGATCACCTTGTCCCAACTGGCCACATTTTTATTTCCTAGCTGTTCCAACAGTAATCTTTCCATTCCTCCTGGAAAAAGCGTACAGAGAAAGGCAATACTATGCGCGTGCAAGGGTCGATTCATGTGGAAATGGGACCATTGTTCCGGATTCATTAATTTTTCGGGAATTTTACCGCCGTCACACGACGATTTAGGTTGGCTCACGTACACAATGGTCCGAACCAAATGAAAGGCACTCTGAATCTTGACACATTTTTTGGCCCGACCAGCAGAGGGAAATTCATAGCGAACTTTACCCTTCCAAATCTCTTCAAACGCACTCTCTTGCTCACACGCCAAAATCATGTGTCGATGCTGTATTTTACCCCTCTCTGTCTCTAATCCATCGCAGAGACACCAAAAGGGTAAAATGACAAATTGATTCCGAATCATTTCCATTTCCTTACAAAACGTATCAAAAATGTTGTGTTTGACCATAATGTGAAACCATACCCAATCTCCTTTCAAGTAGCGCTGAATAATCCCCCACACATCTTTGCCCAAGCCATTGTCAAATTTTATTCCCTCTTCCCATAAGTCGGGTTTCTCAAAGATTGAATCATAAAAATTGTCCCTCAATCTGGGACGACCGTACATTTCACGAGGTATCGGTTGAAAGTACCTACACCCACATACTTCTGGCACCCTTTCCTCTTCTTCCGTCTCCTCCTCATCGTCCGAGAATACCCAGACATCTTTGGCTTCCTTTGCGAAACGTTCCAAGCAGGACACGACGTGATGAATGTGGTCGGGATGATTTTTTTGCCCATATGCCCAATGTCGACGCCCAAAACAAAACACGCATTGCTTGCGAAAATCCAGACCATGGTTTTCGGAGGCATGGTGATGATAAAATTGATCTATGGTCATCCCCTCGCGACATTTGGGACAAGACACGTGATCCTGTAAATGCTTGTTGAAATGTCGGTAAAAGGATGTACGTGTAGTGCTTTTGCGTGCCATAAAAAAATTTTTGGAGCAACCACTCAATCATCCACACTCTATAAACTTTATCTTGCATCAACTTTTAAACTATAGCCTGCAAAAAAAAAAAAAAAATTTTTTTTTTTTTTTTAGTGGGTTACTTGTCCCTTGCATCTCAACACTTTTACATTTTAAACTTTACTTGTCCCTGAAAGATTTTTAAATTTCAAATTTTCTGTTTTTTACTCCATCCTTTCATTTTTGGTTGGATTCTCCCATTTCTCTCCTATTGGGTTTTTTTCGCTTACCCAGTCACTCTTGGACATTTGATTGGGTCAGTCCGACGTTGATGAGTGTTGCTATTGAGTCTCTGACGTCAAATCTATGAAATTGGAGGGTACATTTATCTGTCAAACCTATGACATTGGAGGGGGAATTTATCTGTCAAACCAATGATTTTGGAGGGGAGAATTTATCCGTCAAACCTATGAAATTGTATGAGGGACATTTAATCCATCAATCCTATGAAATTGTATGAGGGATATTTATCCATCAAACCTATGAAATTGGAGGGGTACATTTATCAGACCCAATCTATGAAATTGGAGGGGCTCATTTATCAGACCCAACCTAGAAATTGGAGGGGGAAATTTATCCATCGAATCTATGAA
>BMAO01017716.1:0-22689 GCA_019973975.1 Trichonephila clavata
GAATTTCTTACAAGTATGGGAATTAATTAAGAGAGTTATGAATTATGAACAACCTACTGTGAACCAATTCCACTCCCATAAATTCTTAGTTAATTAAATAATAGATTAGAATCATACTCAGATTTTGTCTGAGACATTTTGGTTTTAAATAAAGATATTAAAGAGAAAATTGAGAGCCATTTACTTTCAAAAGTGATTCGAACAATTAAATTCAATTTAGAATTTCTTTTCTTTCCTCACGCCGGAAAAAAAAATGTAAGGTGTGCTTAATTTCCTCAAAATTGCTGGGATTCGTCATTATTACTAAGTCAAGAGAAGTGGGGTAATTAAATAGGGCTGTGAAAACATTATCATTAGTTATAACTTTTTTTTTACTGACTTAAGCGAAGTTTCATTATTTCATTACCTTAACGCATTATTTCTTCTGGTAATCAAGTACCCGACTTCAATTTGAAGACGAGTATTTGATAAATTAAAATTTAATTTTCTAATAAAATCATTTGTAAGTTTATTGGATATACTAACGATTTTAACAATCAGACGTACAGAAATTTTTCAGCCCTTGATAAATAGTATAACTCAATTTTAATTAAAATTAATTTTCTAATAAAATGCTTTAATTTTGTTCTCTCATTAAGCTAATTACAGATATTAAATTGTAAATGTGTTACAAATAACTTAAAACATTGCTACTTTGATATTTTTTTCATTTTACTTCAATATTTTGTTTAAAAAAAGTACTGTTCTTTTACTGCAGAATGTTATACAGGAAAACTGAAAAGATTAAAGTTCTTAAATTACTCAGAGATTTTCAAAGTGTTTTTATTCTGAAAGGTTACTTTGTTACGACCACGACATCAGTACCATTTTGGGTCATATTTTAATATTAAAGCATCTAAAAGTTTTCTTGGAAAGGACGTTAGGAAAAGCTGATGGGCTATTTGTGAGCTCTAATACCATAAATAAACAAGTAATATATATAAAAAAATTTTAAGCCAATTCCTACTTTGAATGGATAAATAGAAAGTATTTTATTAACGACTGATAATTTGAACAAGATATATTATATAAATATAAATATATATATATGTATGTATATATATATATGGGGAGAAGAGAGTGAATTAATAGTAGGAATTTAAAAAAGGGAATGATTTGTCTGCATTTTTGTAACAATGCATACCCGGTTTGGCTAGTTTGGCTAATAAATCGGTTTTCGACGCCTCCTTTTGTCATTGTTTTAACAGTTACATTGTTACAACAATGGTGACAAATCTAAGTTGGCGTCGAAAACCTGTAATTAGTTTAATTTAATTAATTAACCGGTAGTTAATGAATTAGTATTTGAAAAAACTGTATTATATCAAGTGTCCTCTTCTACAGGTTTTAAAAAAATTATTTGAACTTGATTGGATGAAAAGAAAGTATTTGATTAACGTTTGAAAATTTGAACAAGATATATATATATATAGACCTCGTATATACATAGGGAGAGAGTGAGCTATAATAGTAGGATTTGAAAAATAGCACTTTCCAACAATGTGAAATTGGTGGTCGCTGGTCTATAAAAGTTGGACTGCTCTCTCAATTTTATCCCACAAATGCTCTATAGGATTGAGAATGGAAAACTATAAGGCCAACTTAACAATGGTGATGTTCATCATTTCATCAAATCAATCCTATATGAAACAAAAGCTGTGACAGGATGCGTTATTCTATAAAAAATTACATTGACAATGGGATATATGATCGGCTCTGCAGTTCATATTTAAATCGAAACGACGTTTAGGTATATGCTTTATTCAAACATTCATGCCCACGAAATAAACCGTCCAAAGCATTTCAGTAAAATATTCTCTAAAACAAATTGTCTCCTCCGGTTTTAAGTGTTGTAGTAATGCACATGTTTTGAGCAGTGCTTCTCAAGCTTTCAATCTTGACGACTCAATTTTCAATCATAATTTTCATCTCGCCCCAACAATGTACTTACTGAATGTAATTATAATGTATGCCGACGCTAAAGCTACAATGCGACTTTAAGTATAAACTGCACAAATTATCAAAATAAGTATTATATTTTGTACATAATTTTGTATATGACAAGCTCATGGATGTCACTAGTAATTTTACTAAACTAGATTTTAATTTAGTATTGATAAATTAACTATCAAATATGTTTGCCCATCTGATACATTTATAAGTATCTTATATCAGTGTGAATATGTATTTTTTTTTTCCTTATTATGACAGAATGTATTTTGTTTCGTTTTCTTCCAGTAAATTGATAATTATTTTCAATCTTTTATTTTCGTCTTTTTTATATGCTTGCGACTTCCACGTAAGGTTATCATCCCCCCACAAGAGGGCGCGCCCCACAGTTTGAGAAACGCTTATTTAGAGTCAATGCATTCGTACTATTTCTGCTAAACTTTAATTCGCCCATTCGTATAATGTAACTTAAAACAAAAGTTCATCGGACCGCATTTCTTTTTTCACATTGTTCACTACCTACTATTCCTTTAGTATCAGAACGAATTACAGATGCATTATTTAGATCGCACTGACCAAAACTTCTATAGCCCAAAAGATACATAGTACAGTAAACGCTGTGCTCAGAGATATTTTGAGCCGAAACTTGATTAAAATTTGATGAAATTTGCTGTACTATCACCATTTAGTTTTCCTCTGTTTTGCCCAACCATTCACCTTCAAATTTCTCAACAAAAAATCTGAAGCTTTAAAATCTCTCGAATTCATTAACCCCTTAAGCGGTCAATTTTTTTTACCCAAAATGTTGCAAAAAAGGCCCATTTTTTATTGCTTATAACTAAACATGATATACATTAGAATGAAAAAAAATGGAAGATTTATTTAAATTTTCATTTTTAAAGTCTCAAAACTATTTTTTATTTTATAATTGCGGAACTCAAAATCCCCTAAATGTTTGCTTTTTATAAGAACATTCTGCATGCTATGAAGAATTTTTCTTATACTTACAAAAAGTTTCCTGTTCCTGCTCTTTTTCAAACTAGTGAGAATTTTGTGTGTGTTTGTGCAAAAAGCTTATGCAATCTCGCAATAGGAGCTCGTGTGCAGCAGAACAGTTCCACAGTGATGCGAGTTTGGAAGCAGTGGACCGAAGAGCACCGAACAACTCGAAAAACTGGTGCTGAACGACGGAAGGCGACGTCAGCGCGTGACTATCGGCACTTGCTCCGCATGGCGGTGAATGATCGTACAGCTTCCTCCAGGCAGTTGGCAGCATGTTGGTCTACTGCTACAGGTGTACTAATGTCAACTTCTTTAATTCGTCGACGTCTGCGTGGATTGTGTGCAAGGGTGCCTTTATACAAAATCCCCCTCACTGCAAACCATTGGCGGCTGCATCTGCAATGGGCTCATGAGCACAGAGCCCGCAAGCTGATTGACACCAAGTCGTCTTTTCAAATAAATCATCCTTCAATTTAAGAGACCATGATGGCCGCATTCGTGTTAGATGATTTGCTGGTGAACGCTGCCTTCCAGAGGGCGTTATCGAACGACATAGTGGCCTAACGCCCAGAGTTATGATTTGAGGTGCGATTTCGTATCATGGACGATCCAATTTGCTATGACCTGAGGGCAATCTCAAAAGCAACAGGTACGTCCGTGAAGTGCTACATCCCGAAGTCGTTCCCTTCCTTCCTTCAAGGCATCCCTGGAGCTATCTTTCAGCAGGATAATGCACGCCCACATGTTGCAAAAACTGTTCGAGACTTCTGTTCAGCCAAACACATGTAACTTTTTTCCTTGGCTTGCTTATTCACCGGATATGTCGCCTATTGAGCACGTGTGGGATTTGGTTGGACAGCGTTTCGCTCGTGATCCGCGTCCTGCATCTTCAAAAGACGAAATTTTGCTGTGAATACAAGCAATATGGAATTCTCTTCCACAAGCAGACATTCAAAATCTTTTTGACTCCATGTCACGTCATATAGCAGCATATTGCAGCGCGTGGTGGCTACATCAAATACTGATTTCAAACACTTTTTTGCTTTTTTTTTTGCTTTGAAAATTTAGTCATTTATTTGTACTAATACAAGTCATTTGTACATTAAATTTCATTTAATTCTGATGATTCCTTCATGGTGTTGCATTTTTTACAAACAGCAGCATACATAGTTCAAAACATTCAAGTTTGACGGGTATAGCTAATTATTATTTACTCAGGAGTCCCAGCGGCCAAGACCGTTACAAATTAAAAGCATAATCAAGATTAAATTACTGGGAATTATTACACATATATTCACACACACCATTTGAAGCAAGTTGTAATGCTAAGTTTCCATTGCAATGGCGGCAGAGATAATATCGGCTTTTTTGGATTATCTTTCCATTTCTTCTCAAACAACACATTGCACGTGGCCTTGCTAATCCTTGTTCTTTATCGAATAATTTCAAGAATCTTGATTCCTGCCTTCACCACAAAAAAAAAATCCCGGATAAGAAGTATTTCAGTACCATGGACAAACCGCATTTCTTAAGAACATTAGCACTAATACTCTCAAGAAAAGAATTAGAAATGTGTGCAAATCAAAGACAGAAAAAGAAGATATCAGTGCATGTACAGCGTACTAGCAAACTGGCTATGGCCAGCCTTCGTTAGTCCGGTACTGTGGTAATGGGTTAAAATTGAAAAAAAAAGGAACACACATTCCTGAGTTGTTTTAGCGTAAAAAAATATATCGAATAAATCTATATTGTTAGCGTTTAAGAAGCTGCATATTTTTAATCTTAAAATAGACCCTGTCACGTAAGTGACCTCTTTTCTGGGGTAGAAAGAACGAGAAAGAGACTAATTAAATCATTCAATCGAATACCGCAGTGATGTTTTGACAGGAAAGGTGCATATCAAAATCTCGCGGGAAATGATTCTCTCATTTCTAGGTTCGCATAAAACGTCATAATGATTGAAAGGCTTTTATTAAGTTAAATGAGAACCGCGTCAATATTTAAGCGTAGGAAATTGTATTGATGTTCATTAGTTTTATGCATAGTAGTGCGTGAAAAAGAAATATCTATAGATTTTTCTGTAAATCACAGGATAGGATATTTCATTTTGCTATCGAAAATATTTATTAAAAGATTAAACGGAACTGCATATATTTGATTTATGTTTCATGATAATGTAAAGCATGTGGTTTTATGTATGCCCAAATAAAAAGTAAAACTAATATGCACTGAAGAATATTTTATTATTGTAGCTTTAACGCTTAGTATAATTTGTGAATAATATTTTTTTAAAAAAAATTCGACACATAAATCTTTGCAAACATTTAACATTGTATGAATTGGAAATACATACAAAAATTACTTGAATTAGTTTAATTTTAAAAATATATCTGACAAGTATATATTTTGAAACATATACTTGTCAGATATATTATTTGAAATTAAATCAGTTCAAGTATATATTTTGACAAATATATATTTTGAATATATTTTTTATCTGACAAATATATATTTTTGATAAACGTTTGAAAAACAAATATTTCAAAAAAATAATTAAAGCTTAAAATTTAAATTTTAAAGTATTTTAATTAAATGACTTTATGATTTAAAACACACTTTATTGCGTAAGTACGTGAGTGCGTGTGCGTGTGTGCGAGAAAGAGAGACAACTAATGTATATTCATATATTTATTATTTATTTTAAATTTCTTGAATGCATTTAATTAATGAAAAAACATAGTTATATATATATATAAATTAAGCTAACTATGGTTTTATCTCTTTCTTAAAAATTCAGTGTTACATTTTAAAAAATACTTCGCAAATGTCTATTTTAAATGTCTTAAAAATTATTCATAACACTTGACAAAAGTACATATTAAGCCCAATATATATTGTATTTTCCAGTTAGTATAAATGATTAAGTAAAAATCAGGAATTTGTAGCTTCTCACAAATTCTGAAAGCCTATGATTTCGTTAGATTTGTAGCTAAGTTTATGATTTCCGAAATTTTTCGAATTAACTTCAGAATACGTGACTGGTTATTAAGTATTAAAACTAAATGCTAACTGTATCAGCTTATCAAAAAGAAGATAAGCCAGCAATATAAACCAGCAACAAATTAAGCTTCTATTTTTCCTAAGACAAAATCAATAAAATATGAATATTTAATTGGCTAAGAATTTTCTAACTTGCTAAATTATAGTTTTATTTCCCCTTAAAATGTAAAAAATAATTCATATGATTTTATCTAATTAAAATCAAGCTTATGAAAAGCTAATTAAAGAATAAAATGAAAAAAATCATCGTGGTTTTTGTACATAATTTAACCCCACGAACTGTTTGAATGTAGCAAGCCTAATTTTAAGAAAATCCATATTTAATAAGAAAAAGAGTAAGAGAAACTAACTTAACAATAACTGAGACACCATATATCTAGTTACTATGAACAAATCTTGTGATATATGGAAAAAATGGGCAATGGTAATAACTTCGGAGTAAAAACGACTTTTGTAATTAGTGTTATTCAAATACAAAAAAAGTTATAATGAAGAAGCTAATTATTTTAAGCTCATTGATTTTCACAATAGCTCAAAATATATGAGTCAACAACAAATTTTTTCACGCAATAAAATTTTACTTCTGCGCATCTTGTCAAAAATATATAAAGTGTATTAACTAAGCAGTGGATAAATACTTAGAAATTAATGAAATTTTCTCTTTCGTATGCCCTAATTCAAATGAGAAACAAAAAAAAATTAATTTAACTGAGAAGATTTTTAAAAACATATGAATTATTTCTTAAAAGTTAAAAACAACAAATAAATTCCTAATACTTTAATTATTGTTTCACATATCACGTCTTATTGATTATATAAAGTATAATTTTACTGAGTTCTGGTAAAATTATGTTGCAGTAGTGAAAAAATATATTTAAAAGTACATTTTATAAGAAATTAAAAGAAATTCTCACAAAAAAAAAAGAATCTGCTTATGCATGAATTTCTTTGAAATACTACATATTTTTTTATACTTTTCTCGTAGCTCTATATACAAAAACGTATGCTAACGATAAAGTTTTAATTTTAAAGTAATTTTTTCAAATGCTTCCTAGTTTTTAACAAGATTCATTTTTCTTGCTTTAAAATTTTTCACACTCTTCTAAAGTGATGTATATCACCATGAGCTATGAAACTGAAAATATTCATTTTCAGTATATGTATGTATGCATGTATTGTAACAACCTACTGGTGTTTGTTGATGGTTGGGGATTCGGGTAAAGATCAGCCATAACCAGTTTCACATTCGGATTAATTATTCCCCTAACTTGAATCAAATAACTAAAGGTAGGAAATGCACAACGCCACTAATTAAATGAGCAATCACACGGCTTAAGGATATTTAACATATGAGTATAATCTACTCTACATACTCTGCGAACACTTTGTACAGCTACGCTATAATTCACCGTAGTTCTCTTACCTGTACGACCTCCGGTCGTAATCTTTAAGCTCAATCTTATTACTTATTCGTAAATTATCAATAATTGACCATCAGGTGACTATTCATCGACTAACTTCGCGTAACTAAATGTCCACAAATATAACAGCTCATTTGAATAAATCAAGTCTGGTTCTTCGGAAGAAAGTTTTCAAAAGAACTTACAGTTAAAAAGAAATAAATTTTCTCCAAGAAAATTAGTTAAAGATTTACGGATAGAACCGTTACAGTATGTTTGTATTTATAAACTGAAAAAAATCAATATTTTTTTTATTTTATTCTTTAGAGATAGTACAACTAACTGTACCACTTCTCCATTCAGAATCAGGATCAACAACTGCTTATAAATGCCTTTGAAACAATGTTCGCTAGAACAATAACATTCAGCAATACATGTAATCAATTCCTCCATAAAGATACGGTTTACTCACCAAAGAATAAAACAACTACCTCTGATTAGTTTTTCTAGATTAGTTTTTGCTTCAATGATAATTTCTTTCTTGGATTTTCTATGGATAGAATATTTTTCTCGTTAGTTGATGAAATTCCCAAGAAAAGGAGTGTCTTCTAACCTAAAATGTCCAGACTCTTACATGATTTTTATACAAAAGTTTATTTCACAGTTGTTGTAAATAATGTATTTTATTAAAAATATTAGGTATTACGTGCTATCGCTACAATGCCAACGTTCAAGATAACTCGCCAAGTTGGCAACCCCGATTTCGTATGTCTCGGACGCACTCAACGGGCATCCATGTGCTTCTTTTTATATAATGTCGCCAATACGATTGCGATAATACGTAAGTATAAGATATTTACGTATTACAGTATAAAATATTACTGTGTTTTCTGTATAGACTCATGAACATTTAGATGTAAAATGCATTTTTATTTATTTATTTTTTGCAGACTCTTCGAAATTTCTATGGGTTCCGGTTTCAAAATGCTGTAATAGATTTTATACACTGAGACACAGATTATTTTTTCATATAGTTTGTAATACTCTTCTATAAAATTACCTTTGTTTTTAATATCGCAAATTACTTCCCTCTCAAAGATAGTTATTAGAATTTAGATTTCTTTGATATAATACTATTTAAAATATTTCCATCTTAGTTTCAATATATTTCTTACACACCACTATCAGATATAGATAGGTTACTAAACTTATTTTTTAAAAAGGGACAGTATTCAATTACAATAGGTTACCTTGTTAAGATACTGATAAATAAACTTCAGAATTAATGTATATTCCCCAGTTTATAATTTTAAACAAATACATAACTTAAAATAGACATCTCCAAAACATTATTGATTGTCCAACAAAATATACTGTAAAGGAAGTATTTGCTAAGATTTTGCTGTATCAAATTATATCTTTTTGAGTTTCGGAATAAAAACATTACTTAGCCTTTCTGTTTAAAACTTTTTTTTAAACCAGTATATCTTGATTTGTGTACAGTTAACGTTGAGAGAATCATAACTTGAAACTTTAAAATCTAATTGTGGTGTCATGTTCTGATTCCTTCAAAGACCGTTGCTGAGAATAACGGGGTAATTTAAGCATTACACTGTATATAGAGGAGAGTCATATTTCTTTCATAAACACGCGTGAAAATTGAATGATTGGAATTCCATATGATTCCATATAGCTCAATCAATACATAAAAGATTATTTGTGCTTCATAAGACAATGATATAGTTGAATATGTACATCAGTTTTAAAGACACTGAACTTATTTTTTTCAAAATTATGTTAACTATTTTAATTTTTATTGTAAATACATTTAAATATCAAAGTTTTTTTGGGGGTTTTTTTTTATATTTCTTTTTTTATGTTCAATGTATTATGTGAATTTCATCGCCTTTATTCGTATGTATACCTTGAAAATAAATTCAATCATTGATATAATAAATATTAAACACATTTGTTTTGATATTGAAATTGAAATTTGAATATTTTCTTATAGTCTACTTTAGAAAATACAACACTATGAGAAATCTTGTATTTTAAATTGCTAAAGAAAAAAGGTGTTAAATGCATTAGTGATAACTAGTTAAGGGGTAATTATAGGGATAATTAGCTAAATAATAAGAAGTGAAATGTGATAATTGGTTAATTTTGAAACATAGAGATTTTGGGGGAAAGGAGTTCAGATATTTTCCTGTGGGGTACTCTGTGTTGTGTATTTCAGTATGTTTTATTTTCTAATATCAAAAATATTAAATGAAACTCCTTACTCATTAAAACATTAATGTACGACGAATTACTTCATTTTTGAGTACTTGTTTTGTTCAATATGAGCTCTTTTTGCACTTAATAGAAATATAAAAGTACAATCTATCATCAAATTGCTAGGTCACCCATACATGGATGCAAATTTTTAAATTAATTGTTTATTTAGCGGAATTACTGAAGTTTTAAATATTCCGTAATTTTGCCCAAAGCTTATTTTTAATAAATAACTAAGAATCCTATCATCTTCCAGACATTGTTTCAAAAAGTCACCTGTTTCATTAAAGAAACAGAATGAGTAAGAAGCTTTAAAGATTAAACATACAATGCCTGATACATTTTGAATTATTTATTAGTATAGATATCGATACCCGCCTCTTCCGTCTTTTTAATATAAGATCAACGAATATATTTCATAAAATGTAAATTTTAACTTAGATTAGAGAGGAAAGACATATGTTTGATGAATATTTAATGAATTTAATTTTAAAATAATAACATTGTAGTTATTCTCAAGATTTCCTTTAAAATTACTTTTCGTGCTCGCATCCGGAGCTTTACTTTCCAAAATAAACATATTTATAATCAGAGTTCGTTCTTATAAGTATATACGAAAGAAATGCAGTTCTTTATTTAAATTATAAGCATTATTTATTTCTTATTTTATTCATTGACCTTACTCACAATAACTGTATAAATGAAAAATTCAAAGTTAAAATTTTGAATCTGGATAAAGTTTTTCAATCATAATAATTAATTCACGCATTTTGTGTCTTTTATAATTAAATTATACTTAAATGATAAAAAAACAATAATAAACAATTAAAACCAAAGCATATAACTATGATATAAACACCCGGTGGGGGGGACAATTCAAATACAAAACTTCAACCATGTCAAAGATGCTTTTAACAAGTAAAGGTAATCAGGGTAGAAAGTAATATTTGATTTAAATTCATTATTTCTGCCAAAGCAATTAAATCTCAATATAAAGGTAGACTATAAGATTCATTATCAATATTATTTATTTCAAAACACGTTATAAAAGTTGGTCAAATAATTACTAGCAAATCCACCTTGAGGCAGGCCCTTAACCTGCCAAGTTCAATAAGAGTATTAAAGTTTTCCATTTTTATTGAATTATATAATCAATATTTATTATACATATCAGTGTAAGAATTCTAACCATTCTATCAGCAGTAGAAAGGAACTTCAAAATCAAAATTATATATTGAAAAAAAATCACCTTGTCCTTTATGATTATAATAACTTCTAAGCCTTTTTAACTATAGCTGTGTTAAATTTAAAGTTATAGATGGCATTTCGAATAATTGATTGTAAACTCTTTCCAAATTCCGTAATATACGTATTATAGCCATAAGGGATGCTGCGGATTTTAACAGGATGTTAATGAAATTTAGTGTTAACAATATGAGGAGATTTAATATGAAATATGAGGATATTTAATGTTTTTCAAGTGAATACACAGTTTTTATGTGTTATGAAAATATTATTACTGGTTTCCCTTCACTATATTTCAATTTTTAAAATACATTATCAATTATATTCATTCAGCAGTTAATATTGTTACGTAGATCGGATAATTCTTCAGAAGCGATGAAAATTAATTGTAGAAAAATAATCCTTTAAATATAGGATACAGCACTAAAACTCGCTTAATAAATCCCAGAAAATCTTCACACCTTCCACTTCGCTCAGACACAACTATCAGTGTCTAGAATACACGTATGTTAAAGATTACTTCCAAGAATATCTCGATAGTAGCAACTAATCGCTGGTCGACTCTTCAATAGTCAAAACTGACACATTTCGGTGAACTACTCCCTATTTATAAGTCTCACGGATCTTTCGAGAAAAATCCGCTTCCATCATAGATAGTGATATAAGTAGATTTCCCTACTAATTTCCAGAAGAATCCATAGTTTCACGAACTCACCAAAATTGATTACCAACATGGTCACCAAGTCGCCAAAATGGTCACCAAAGATTATGTCAACTTTCCTCTATTGCCAAGTTTCCAGTGAATCGTCATTTTAATGTAAGGAACGGCGTTATTTGCAAATATTACAATTTTAACATAAAATAAATGCAACATTGAGTATTACACATAAATCATTTACATTATTTTAAAACTTCATTACACAAAACTCGTAACAATATTTACGAAGGAGTGCATAATTAGCAAGAGCTTTATCAGCATACACAATCACAAAATTCGTCTGTAAAGTCTCCATAGGAAGTTTCAAGGTCTAAAATCTCTGTATTTAATCCCATTTTCCACCTTGAAATTAAAATTAATCATCTCTCTCAACACATGGAATCTTAATTGCTCAAAAGCTTCAATAGGCATTCCATATTTAATACCACATTTCGGATAAAAAGCACCCAAGCCTTTTGTGATCTGCGTTCTAATGATTACTTTGCTGTTAGTGGCCATCAGTTGAAGGACAGTACCTTTATGCATATAAATTTCCTTAATAACTCATCTTTAACCATATTGAGGTCAACCGTTATGACAGACAGATGGTTATTATCAATTCATTGTATCAGTACACTAAATCTACAAACCTCCGAACCCTGTAGCTAAGTAAATGTGATTGTAATTAAAATATATTTCTCCGTGTTTCTTATTATTTTAAAAAAATGTCTTTTAATAATAATATTTTCAAATGAAAAAAAAATATAGATGCTTCTGAAAAATGCCAGAAAAATATGTTTTCATAAATGATTTATTGATGAATTTCAAGGTGAAAAATTCTGTATTTTTAATTTTATTAATACCTAAATTTATGCCCAATTTGTGCACCAAAAAGTTTATCAAAGTTAACGTCTATGTACGAAATATCTACATACGTAATATCTATATATACGTAAAAGTATGCTTTATCAATTATTAACCCAAAAGGTATAATACACAATGCAGTAATAATAGTAATTTGGAGGGAAAGTGTTATAAGCAAAAAGAAATGCCTTCTTTTTGTTTTTCATTTTTCAATTTCTATCATGGAAAATAAAAAATGCAAAGTAACACATACATATCCTTTTGAAAAACTAGAAGCAAAAATTTTAAAAAGAAACTGAGTTTCCATATTCTATTAGTAGTTACCTGTTAATTCTCCTTTTGAAGCATGTCTGTTGATAAGTAACATCAAACTCAAAAATTCAGTTCTACGCACAGTGTCTTAAATATAAGGCTTAAAATAAACATTTATGTAAAAAAACCATAAAATAATGTATGTATATAATGAGTTACAAGAGTTTTTTAAAATTAGATGTGAACAGATAACATTTTTAAATCGATATTTTACTATGAAATACAATGAATATTCACATTTTGAATTGAAATAAATCTAACATAAAGCATAACGTATAATTCTAAATAAGCAAAGCATAAATAAAAGTCCAACCAGACATTATAGGTAAAAAAAAAAATTCCTACTTATGATTATTCTTCCTGATTAATTTCTAAAAATGTTCTTCAAATCTTTTCTAAAATAAAAATTTATTAAAAAAATATAAAATTGTGTTTTATTTTTATATTTTTGTAATTAGCAATATTTAAAAAAGCCCTTTAAAATATTTCATGTTTTTTAGTCAAATACTGCTAATTATTAAAATAAATTGGTTATAAGAAAGAAAAAAGAATTATTCGTAAGAATTGTTAAAAACATTTTATATAAAAAAAGGGAATCTGTTTTAGGTTAATAAATTAAACTGGTTCTTGAGTTTTTTTTTTTTTTGCTTCAATTTGGAAAATCTAATCAAAACTTTTTCAATGGCTTTTTCATCTAATAATTGATTTTGCAATCTTAATAAGAAGAAAATTTCTTAATAAGGCAGAAAAAAGTTATACATTATAATTAGACATTTTACAAGAAACTTTTTTTGATTACAAAGTTAACAAAAAATCGTTATGTTAAAAAAATATCAATGATTGAAGAAAATATCTAACACTTGAAAAGCATTTTGTTTAATTAATCTATGATTGTTTCTTTTACATAAAGAGGACATTAAATTCATTTTTAAAATAAATTTAAAAACCTACTCTGAATTCAATGAGATACTTGTAATTATTCTAAACTCTTTTTTGGTTTAGAAAACGGAAACAATAATTCACTGACTCATCCCAACAACTTCATCAACGATGTCAAAAGTGATTTGTGATCAACAGATGTTACTTTAAAGGAAAAATTATTAAAGACATTTTACTCCTATGATTTGTTTTATTTGTTTAATTTTCCAATTCACAGTACTTTTTAGACGCATTTTGTATTTAAACTGCCTAAAAAATTTTCTATAGTAATAGTTTATAATGATTCAGTGTATATTGTTGTATTACTTACATTATCACTGAACAATAGTCATATTTGATTTCTTTAAAAAAGTTATAATGACATAATGACATTGCGATTATGTACAATGTAGCTATGTATATGTATGTGTATATATAGATGTGTGTGCGTGCGCGTGTGAATCCTTATACATTATAGCTTACAACTAGGCAACAGCTCTGAAAACTGGATTTACCCACCAATATTAAATTTGACATCTCAAAGGCACTTGGAAGTTTAATCATGCCTTCAAATATAATATGTTATAAATATTCGAGCAATATTGTTTTTTTTTTCTTCCTTTTCTGTAGCATTTTAAATAATAAACAGTGTATGGTATTTGCAGATCAATTTTTTTTAAAAAAAATTCGAAAATAATCTTAGTTAAAAATTTAGTTGTTTACTAATATTAACTTAACTCGTAACATTAAGATGCCAGTATCTATTCCTTCGTTGAAAAATAAGTACAAATAAATTACTGTGTGCGAGTCATCTAAAACATTCAGCTAACTTATACTTAAAATATACAGTCTCCATTTTACGAACCGCTATTTTGCGAACTTTTCCCTGAAACTGAAAACATGAGATGAAACTGAAAACTGAGATGAGTCTCTCGTTAACGAATTTTATACATAACGAACTTTGTTTCAGGATTTAACTATTTCGTTAAAAATAGAGGTCCGACTATATTAAGATACGAACCGATTGCATCATAGTTTTCAATCTCAGATTCAAGAAATACATTTTTTATACTAATATTCTTTACTGCAGATTTATTTCATATTCCATGTGTTTTGAAGAAGTTTAAAAGTGGACAAATCATCTATTTTTTCCCATCATATAATTTATCTATTTACTACAAAAACTATTCTGCTTGCAGCAAAGATAAACATACTGCTTATTGTAACTCGTGTAAAATCAAATGTATTATAAACAGTAAGATATAGTGGTTTTTTCTTAAAGAATAATTTCTAATTACTTTGTATCATGAACTTATTTAAAATGCACGAGTAATGTTGTTATAAAACCAAAATAGTTCTTAGTGGCTTTTATGTGTATTTATTTACCTTAAGTACCAAAATGTTTACACGCAATGCTTTTCTTTTTTTTTCTTTTACTTTGTTCTACACAACAAACCACAAATGTATATTCAATTTTCTATCATTTTATGACTTTGTAAAAACCCTATTTCGTTTCGTGAGACACATTTTTCAATTTCTGTGAGACAAAAGGAGTTTTTCACTGTATCGGAATAACTACAAGGCAAATATAGTTTGTAAAGAAAAAAATAATTTTTTTTTAAATCCCACACAACTTAAGAAACGAAATTGTAAAACATTGAACTTTTTAAAAGAAATTTACAAGGAAAAATATGAAATCAAAGTGATATTTTTAAAGGCCATTTTACATGTTCATATTTTAATTTTAAAATTTCGATTATGAAAAATTTATAAATAAATATTTTAACACAAATCTACGAAGAATTGTGTACATATATATGTATATATATATATATGTGTGTGTGTGTGGTGTGTGTGTGTGGTGTGTGTGTGTGTGTGTGTGTGTGTGTGGTGGTGTGTGTGTTGTAATAAGATACCTACACACACATATATATATATATATATAGTAAAAAAATAAAATAAAATAATAAAAGACAAATTGTAATTCCTACAAAGCTCAGAATAAAGGAAATTGAATTTTAAAAAACATATCAAAAAACCCACCAAAATATAAGTAAAATAAATGGTGCAAAAGAATATCTTACTACGATTGAATAAAACAGAAAATACAAGAATTTGAGGTGTAGAGCTTTTAAAATTGAAAATACCGAAAGAGTCACTGGACATAAATGTAGAATTATTATGATTTCTAAAGCTGTCACTGTGAATTAGGCCAGTAAAATAGGGTTAAGCAATGCTTTATGTGGATCCACCTTCCCTGTTCAGTAGAAATTTTAGACAAAATAGAAAGACATAACACTATTGAAAATTAGGTCTATGTCTATCAAATTAGGCCTTTTTATATGTATATATAGATATAATATTTTCATTTAAATCAAAGATCCAAGAACATCTTCAGCCAGTATTAATTTATCTCAATATGAACATCGTGAGTGAAACAAAAGAAGATGCTTTTTAATACTAACACTTTATTATACAGACATTCATTGAAAACGCAGAAGAGCAAGCATACACAGAGAGACGACAAGGGTTAGTTGAGATAATGCACCGTTTTTTATGAGCACAAACTAATTTTTAAAAGGAAATTTTCGTTTATTTTTATTATTTGTGCTATTGTCATTCATTCGATAAAACATTTTATAAAAATCAATCTTACGTAAAATGTTCCACGATAAATTTACATTATATGACACAGAATGGGTAAAAATGATGATATCTCTGTAGAAAGAACATTAATAATTTATATAGTTGTAATACATATGAAAAATATTCTTGAATGTATTATCAATTGTAGTACTGAAAAATGGTATGAAATCTTTATAAATCTTTTTCATCAGAAAGAAATATCAGATTTTACTTAGGAGATTGTAGAAAGTTACACAGCAGTGTTAAAAAAGATTTATGAAAACAATTTTTGTATAATATGAAATAGTACTTTGAGTGCTTTTTGCGCCTTCGCACCTCAGATCCGCGTCCGAATTCCGGACTGGGTAAGGTCGACTCAGTCTTTCATCATTTCAGGGGGTCGATAAATGAGTATCGAGCTTGTTTGGGGACTAAACACTGGGGACTTTGCGTCAGACTGACCAGCTGACCGGAACATCTGCTGATGCACTTCAGAACCCAAGGTCACGTACACTGAAATGGCCACAGTAGACCTTGGCTTTCGTTGGCTGTTGGCCACTGGATTGAGTTTTTTTATGAAATAGTACTGACATATGAAGAGAAGATCAATGTTTGAAATATCATATTTTAGATAATTTACTTTCAATTATATTTTTAAAAACTTAAAAATAATTTTTTTTAAAAAAACTAATAATTTTTTTAAATTTAAAACCTATTAGCAGGCAGTTTTGACAAAAAAATTAAGAATGTATTGTTAATTTATTAAAATAACAGTAATAATATAACAATGCGTACAAAGACAAGCAAAGTAATTGATTTTTAAAAGGAATATTTCTAAGCGTGCAAAAAGTAACATATCAAACTCTTCACTGAATGATTAATAAAAAAAGTTAAATGTTAACATACGCATTCAATGATAAATAAAAAAAATGTCGCATAATTAAACTTACTCTAATATAATTTTAATCTTTCGGTATGTATATTTAATTTATTAAGGATTTGTGAAGAAAAGTATAAACTTTTAATGTAAATAATATGTTAATAAAATATTATGTAAGTTATACAATATATATATGCGAGAAATATTAATGATATTAATTAACAATACAAAAACTTCACATCTTATTTCATGAAGTAGATTTTCAATAATTGTTAATTGACCTGTTACTTTTCTTTTGCATTAACGAGGATTTTTCTCTGAAAAAATACATGAATTTTTCTATTATGCATTTAAGGTAGCAAATCTTAAAGCAGAATTTTATGTCAGAAATCACTAAAAAAATCAATATAAAATACTGTCAAATTTAAAATAAAAATCTTATTTAAATATATTTTATATAATAGATATATTGATAAAAAAAATTTGCATTTCTTTATAGTTTTATTTATCTCAAGAACTAAAAACAGTTTCTATAGATTGCAAAAAAGAAGCACAATTTAAAGCTCCAGTCATTCTATTCTTTGATATCAAATTTCTTGTCAAACATTGTTTTTAAACTTAAAAGTATTCAAAGTTTATTTTAGTACATTTTTGGAAAGTATACTAAATATGGAATGTAACAGCAAATTGAATGTAACAACTTTTCAATGACTTCTCATTGATTCCCTTGATATTCTGCCGCCAAATGTTAAAATTTGGCAAGATTAAGCAATAAATTGTATGGGTTAAGATCATTCAGATATTTTAGATAGATTCTTACTTTCATGTAACATTATAGAAGGCTAGAGAAATAGAAATAGGAACTGTAATCAAATTTACATTTACGAGGGTTGGAACTTTAATAGTGGCAATACTGCTGTAAAAATGCTACACAACAAAACCAAAGATGCCGTGTATGCCACATGTGAACTACATACCTACCTTGCCTCTCAGCAAACAGACTCTCCTTCTTACATCACGTGCCTTTAGAGTGACTCGAAGAAATTATCCTTTTATTAGCTTGTGGTCTAAAGTAAATGCTGTCAGGATGTTTTCAAAACAAGAACAAAGAAGTTGGATAAAAACTGAATGTGCTAGAGGTCGCGTACAGTACGACAATGTCATCTAGGGCTTAAAGAGGCTTTCGGGGAATCTGCATTGTCTTACAGAACTATAGCAAGATGGGTAAAAGCCTTCAATGAAGGAGGCCAAAATATGGCAGACATGCATCGACCAGGTCGTCCTAGTGTCGGCAAAGCAAAAGTGAATACTGTTGCCGCACTAATGGACAGTGATCGACCCCCAGATCTAAGCCCTTGAGGACTTAATTCCTAAGATTAAGGAACAACTTTATGGCATCGCTTCAAAACTGCTCCACAGATTCTTGCGGCAGTAAACGGGTTCATTCTAACTATCAACAGAACAGGCGCTGCTACAAGTGTTCCGTGATTTCCTCACCGCGGAAACAGATTATACACAATGCTAGCGACTTTACTGAAGCTCTATAAAACATGGTGAAATGAAATACTTTTGCGTTCTATGTAAATAAACTGTTGCCACTATTAAAGTTCCAACCCTCGTACATGTGGTGGTTAAAATACAGGTTTTCTAAGTTATATCTTCACTGTCAATATGTTCTCTAAATGCCAAATAAATGAAACTGAAGAACTATTTGCTATTTTCTATTTATTATTTCTACATAATATTTTTCTTAAAAGGATAAAAAAGAACAAATACCTGCCACTTTTATCTTTTGAATTCTGTATAGTGAACAAAATAGAATTTTTGAAAATGCAACATATTCCGATGGATATAAAGTATTACATTTTGTCGACAGTCGTAGAATTCCCAAAATGAAACAAAATCTCTGAAAAAGTTATGAATTTCAAAAAAATTGAAGAATTCGGATTCTGCTGCACCATTTTCTCCTTGAAAGAGCAATGTGTCATGACTATCTTATCCAATGTGAATTCGGCTTAAGAAACACAATTTTGTGCGGATTACTAAAAAATATATTCGATTTTGACGATGAATAGATGCTGAGAATACTATTACACCATCCATAAATGTGTCTTTTTATGTCGTTAGATGTATTCATGAGATGGATGCAAGTATAAAAAATATTCTTCTATGATTATTTATGCAAATAAATATTTTATTGTGTATTTTGTCTTCTAACATATCTAAAGAAATACAATTTTTTAAAGTTAAGTAGTTTTTGCTTTGTGAAGAGGTCAGTTTATTTATAAAAATAAACTTCAGTTAAATACAGTTCTGAGAACCATATTTCAGAAGGAAGATGTTCCTTCAATGTTATTATATATAATTTTTTGTAACGCAATCAATCCATTCAAAAGCAATTTTTAACACAGAAAAACTACAAGTTTTCAATTTAAGTACACATGGTCAAAACAAATGTCTCCATCTTCATGCATTTGCATAACTTTGATCTTATGTTGGGTATTAAGCTCATATTTGTTATATAATAAATACAAAACATCATTAAATTACAAGATGATACAAACTTAATGTTTGACCTTATGATTATTCATTCATGCGTAAATTTACTAAAATTAAATTAACATGATACCCAGTGGCAGCGTGTCGCGCTTCCCCGCCATTGGTCCAAAGTTCAATTCTCGGGCTGGGCAAGGTTGACTCAGTCGTTCATCCCTTCAATGGTTCGATAAATGAGTACCGAGCTGGCTTGGGAACTAAACACTGTGAGTTCCAGGTCGGATTTACCACACCTGACTGTAATATATGCTCATGCACCTCAGCTCCGAAACACTGAAACTGAGATAGACGCAAAGGGCTTGACCCACCATGGGATGTTGATTCACTGAATTTAGTTTTAAATTAACGTTTTCAAATATATATAGGCGCTGTCTCAATGATAAATCAACCTCACACCAGTATTTTTGTAAACTGCAACTAAACCTTACGCAATAAAAGAAGTCAGTAATTGTATTAGAATTCATAAAAATAAATTTCGGAGTAAAAAAAACACAAAACTATACAATTTTTTTAAAAAAATATAAATTTGTTTCAATTACGTAACAAACTTATATCTCATTTTTTTATGCTTGATGGTATAAAGTTTATAAAAAATCATTACGTTTGTTAATTCTGATTTATAGGGAAAAATAAACATATTTTATTTTTCAAAGTTCGTTTGTATGTTCAATGTATTTTATGTTATGTTATTTTCGTTTCGGGTAATAAATTTCTGAAGAAAACACAACGGAAATTTTTATATGTTTCTGATACTTCAATTTAACTTAATCTTTGCAACTTTTCATTTTTATCGTTTTAAAAATCATTTCATTCTCTTATCTGTGAGTTCCTCAATATTTGATCGGATTGTTTAATGGTGAATTAAAACTACTTCAATCTAAGTGAGCTCTAAACACAAATTGAATTTAAACTCTAAGCTTTTTTAGAAACTATTTATAGGTACTTTTTTCTCTGATACTATAAATATTTCATTCTAGATTTCAAAGATTTATGTCACTGTCCCTCGTATCTTGTAAGAGAACCCGTAACAGCTTAAGAGAATATCCATGTCTTCGAAATATTGGGTTTTTTGCTTTTGGGTGTATTTTTACGAGTTTCGAGATAAGCCTGAAGGAGACTTGAAGTATGCAGGAAAAGAGATTTATGGATTATTATGCTCTTTTAAGTGACGGAACAGCCGAAATGTCTTGTACGGTAGGATATGGATGTTTTTATACATTTATTTAAGAATTTCGGCGTTCCGCTAATGGCAGCAATATCTTATTTAAAAGCTAAATAAAGTAACTAACAGAGGTATAAAATGGCTTAAGTTCAAGCATTTATTGTTTATTTTTGCCCAATGTAACCTTTCATAGAGCCTCTTTTTTCTAGCAATGTTATGTAAAAATATATTTTGGCTTTGAGATTGATTTATAAAAAGAAATTCTTTAAGGATATTACCAAAAATTAAGTTTATTTTTAAGGTCAGCTAGTTCTCTTCTCATGTGCTTAGTAGAGCACAAATGACCACGTCTATATGTTGTTTTTCGTAAGATTTGGCATATGGTCACCATCTTCAGTCATCTTACGTCACATGCAGTAGTTGTCCTGATGCTGAAGAAACTTATAATTCATCCTTTGCTTTTACGTCTTTAAAATTCAGAAATCAATTGTCGCTCTTAAAGAAGTGCTAGCAGCATTCGTCACAGATGGAAAAATAGCTTCTCATTAACATTTAAAAGTTATTGAAGTTGGTGAAAAGTATGCTAGCCACCACCTGATAGAGGTTTAATAGAATTGAAATGAATAATTAATGTATAATTTTTTGTGTTCTTTAATATTAAATAACATTAGTTAATTATATTTCTGTATTCTACCCTCACACATATGTTTCATATTTTTAAAAAAACTACTTTTTTAAGTAATCGGATTTGCCAACTAAGTCTCCAATTGGAAATATCTAAATTAAATCGTCACAAAACATACATAAAGTATAAAAACGAAAATATATTTACTTAACAAATTGTATTTTTAACATAATAAAGAAAGTATTTCAAAGTAGTTTTATTTATACATGATTTACTTTTGAATATCTGTTTTCATCAAATTATGTGACTCCATTACAATCATTGTTATATATTTACAACTTAAGCACAATTAGGCTTTGACTTATTACACTCGTGTCCAATATTAAGGTCATAAACATTTTTTCGTCATAATTTTAAATTGCCTAAAAAAACCTTTTAGAATTTGTTTTTTATATATTTTGAAAGAATGGGTAGAGTACAATATTAACCTTCAGCTTAGGAAAAGATGATGTTTAGTGTTAGTTTTTGCAGAATTACTGTGATTGAGATTGTTTAAGCATGTGAGATTTTTTTCCTGTAGTTTTCTGAGTATTGCATTAAAAACAAACAAGTTAGCCTGTTAGCAATAAGGATTACTTCTCATAATCTTTTAGAGATTTTTTCAGATGGAGAGCCGTTTGCAGGCTTGAAGCTGGCCAGTCTCAAGCGGAGGTGACTTGATCGTTACAAGTACCCCAAAGTCGTCTCCGGTTGAAATCAATTCAAACAAGTTGATTATGTCACCAGGAAGTTCAGCCAAGGTCGCCACAGAGCATCAGCATCTACGCAGGATCGTTACTTGGCTTTAAGCGCTTGACAACATATGGTGGACAACGGCTCCTTAGCTTGCTCGTGACCTTGCTGCTGTGTCTGGAAGAAGAATTTCCAAACAAACGCTCTACAGCCGTCTTGCAGAGACTGTCCTTTACGCCCGGCGTCCAGTCTTGTGTTTCCATTTTTATTGCATCCAACAGGAAAGACAGGATATTTGGGAATTGAAAAAATCAGTCATTGACACCACAAGAATGGGAGCGTGTTCTT
>BMAO01017717.1:0-36578 GCA_019973975.1 Trichonephila clavata
ATTTTAACCAATTAAACATATGAAAACAGAACCCCATGAACAAGATTTTGCAAATTGGTTTCCACATCCTGGCAACGGAACTTGGGATAACGACTGCTAATTAAGAGGATATTGTAAAAATTCCCGAAAATTTATTGTGAAAGAGTATTGTTGGGTAAACTTTCGGATTATCTGTTTTTGATACGAAAAATCTTTAAAGAAAGGCTATTTTATACCCAAAGAAAGAAGATTCTTTGAAAATCCACGAACAAGTTTTAGCAAAATTTCCAGGACAGAATACGACATACTTAAGTGCATACAGCATTTGTAAAGATCAAGTAGAAAAGTAAAATTTTCAACTGTATTTCATTAATTTAATAACTTTTTTCGGAATGACACCGCATGTACTTGACCTGAATGTTGGAGACATGTTGCTCAGGAATTTGAATCCAGCGACAGGACTGTAATGGTACATGTTGGATTATTAGGAAAAAGTAATGTGTGGGCCAACGTATTAGAAGCCTAAATTTTGCCTGGACATGTAAAAGGCTCACATGCTTTTATCCCGTGAACTACACTTTGCCTTTACGACCTTTTCACCTTCAAAGGCTGGAGTAAGATTGTTTTAAACATAAGCAAGTCTCGAGGACAAAGCCTTCAAAAGTAACGATATTTTCCTCAGCCGGTATTTTCCACATGGGATGTTTTATGCTGCTTTTTCAAGAGCAACGTCGATACATTCCGTTCAAGTAATGGTAAACAGGGAAAGAAAATGAAAATTATAAATAGCTCAAATAGAGTTTTACTAAAAATTTTGTATTCCGCGAGGTTTTACTTTGAAATTTTACGATTTGCAAGATAGTTCTATTATGCATGCATACATTTTGGATGGGCAGTGAATATTCTTCAGTTTAAATTAATCGTAGTAACATTTTAGATTCAGAAGACTAGAAAAATTGGGTTCTTTAGAGTAAATGATGGGTGCTGGTAATCTTAAGAATTTAAAAATTAAATCAATCTATTAAAAAGGGTCCATACAAATTTCTAATATTGTAATACAAGTGTATACCTAATCAACCATTAAAGTAGTTTTTTTATATGTAAACACTTTCATTACATGATGTGGAGTGACAAGTGGAACAGGGTCCTCGTCCCTCACTCTGGAAAACTGTGCTTTAAATATATTTAATGCACAGGCTAATGGTTCCACAATTGTAATGTTTGGCATTTCAGGGGGTTTGAGAGAGATTCACCCTACGAATCTCTCCAAATTCCGTTCCTTTTCCGACTTATTTAGCGTTACTTCTAATTAAAATTTCTTAACTGGGAAATACTTAATTTGTGGTACAAGTTAAATATTAATACTTACTTCTACCATTGCGTATGTCTTTCATGATAATTTTCTTTGAAACATTCTATTTAGAAAAATTAATCTTATTGTCTGCTTTTGTGTTTCTAATTTGAATTTCTTTTGATAAGAGAAAGATGTGGAAGAGAATTGGGAAAAGAATTGCAATGACATAAGTATAGAAATACCCCAAAAGTTTAGATTTCAAGAGAGTAAGAGAAAACTTCTCAGGGAGGCAAAAACAATGTAATTAATAGCTGTGGTGTAAAGTAAATATTTGAATTCATAACTCTCTCACTCCACCATTAATTCTCTCCAATGTCGCAGCAAGCCGTCTCGAGACCAGAATATCTCAGCACTTATGCACATAAATGCGAGGAACCTGACTGATTGGTTGGGAAAATATAAGGTCATTAAATGCAAATGTGTGCGAGTTGAGCCGAACCGATTATTTTTCTTAAAGGTTCTTTTTTCTCATTAGATGCTCGTAAAGTCCTCTTCACCATGGAGAGATCTCAACAATCAACTTCTGTACAATACCTTCTGATAAAAGTTTTAAACTTTTATTTCGAAAGAAAAATCGAAAAACAAAAGTTCCAAAAAAATTAATTTACTGGAATGAATCAAAACGAAATATTTTCTGACATGATAAAAAATACACATTTCATTGTTTTTATTTATATATATATCATCTGGCAATATTACGTCATCTCTACTTCAAGCTATCTTTGATTCGATAACCAAATAAAAAAAGCATTTTGTTTAATTTGCTGTAACTCCACGATGAAAGATTTTTTTTTATTACGTTTTCTTTTCAAATCTAAAATACTACTCTTTCAGAGAAAAACAAAACCCAGACCTAGAGAAAAATTGTAGCAAGATAAAAATTCTCTCATAGCTGTCATTTAGGGAAGTTGAAAATAATATATTTCTGTTGCGCTTTATTCCATGTGAAAGAATTTTATGATATATCGAAAAGTACAAATGATTGAAAGATTATTTCATGCAGATTTATTTTTTTATGAATATGCTGAAACATATAAAGCATAATGAAAAGCGTTTTACACAGTTCTTTTTTAGAACTAGCATCCATAATTTTAGAATTCAGTTCACGTTTAAGCAGATAGTGTTCGCGCGAGGTTCTAAGTAATCCCAGGTTTACGAAATCGTTAATTCTGGGAAAACTGTTTATTTTTTACCAATGACCTTGCCCAGTATCCTCTAAAATGACAGTCTTCAGAGGAGCTCAAATATATTTGTCACATATCTCCCTCTTTTTTTGGAGTGGCAAACGTTTCTTTACAATCTTAAGGTTCTTGTTCAGTTTTATCGGATTTTTTCTCAAGTTATCACATAAAAATTGTAAAGTCCTTGAAAGTAGATGAGTATACTTTCTCTTAATTAAAAATTATTCATGATTTTTATCTTGTACTATAAAAATAATTTAAAAAAAAGGGATTGCGGTGACTCAGTCACCCCCGCGTGACCATTAACGTTAGTATTGAATGCGCACCTGCTCCCGGGTTAAAACATTTTGAAGTCTCTTCCCTTTAAATATTAAAAAATGACACAATTATTCTTCCTCGAAATTCTACATTGTTTCATTATTTAAAATTAATTCTAGATGCTTATTCTCTGAGGCTTAAAGTTACAGTTGATTTTTCCAAAGAGTTGCAGTCCATAGACTGCAACTCTGGCAAAATTGTCTCCAAACATGGTTTCTGCGATCTCAATTGCTGCTGACAAAATAAGCTCTCTTCGCCAGTAGTGTGAGGCGTTTTCCATCGGACTATTTTGTATGATACTTTGTAAGATGCAAGTAAAGCTTTTTCATTCACAGACAACTTTTTTTAATGCTTTTTGTCTTTCATGTGATTTTCATTTTAATTCAAATAACTCTCAAGTCTTGTTAATGTACTCACCATGAAGCGTTTCCAGAGGTCTTTTAAGTTTATTAAGTTTATCACATACTGTCTGCTACCAATATATTTTTGAACATATAACTTACAAGGGCTTTTCTTCTCCATTTACTTCTGTAGTGGTAAATCGAAAATTAAAATATTTTTGAGAATACTTACTTGATTTAATTTTCGGAACTATGCTCGTCTGCGCACTTGTTGGGGCTTTATTTTTGCCGAATGTTCGCTTTCGACTTAAAAATTTATCCATGTTTTTGTTAATCTACCGTCGTAAACAGGGCCGATCTTAGCAGGTGTGCAGCTCGTTCACCGCACGCGGGCGACCAAAACAAGGCCGCAGGCCGTATTTGATTCTATCAACCAAGCACAATTTTTTACGAATTTTTCAAATATAAATATTTTGAATTTGGAATAGTTATTAAAAAATCAAGTCCCGATTTCCCGATAGCACAGCATAGTTTTAGGAAAAAGCAGAATGTTAGTGCACAGTGATCGTCAATAAATGTTTATTCTTTACATTGTCGATAAATGTCGATTGTCAATAATAACTATTCTTTACAAACATGCATCATCTGATAGCAAGATTCGTGGAGCATCTGACACTACCGTATTAAAAAAGGTTTTTTTTGGTTAATAGCGGCACTAGCAGCGCAATGTGGATCGATGCTTAAGGGGAGTCAGTAGGGTAAACACCTTCGGGAAGTCGATTTTGAGTTTTTGATATTTCTAAAATCCCCAAATCAGGACCTTTCCAATGATGTACCGTACTTGCCATTTTACTAATTAAAAGTATGTTAAAATGATTTTCAAAAAATAATCATCTGATTAGCCACGCCCCCTTTGACAGATAGAAATGTAAACATTGACCTCTTAAATCTGGGAAGCTTTTCCAAAGCCACTCTCTGTTTTATTTATTCATACGCAATTAACTGTAGATTAACTGCAAGCGTAACCGTCAGGGTTGTTTACCTATTTTGGAGCGCATATGCGTTTTTATCGTGTGTGTTTGGGTTTTTAAATTAAATATATAAAATTTCTAAAATTCAGAAATTTTGAAATTTTGAAGTTTTTGTTTCTTTATGAACTGGACGGAAAAAATATTTAAAAAAAACATAAAGGTACGTTTTAAGAATTTAGGAATACTCTCAATCATAGTAACAGTACTTCAAATACTAAACGAATAATGCAAATCCTCAAGCTGGACATACACATGACTCAAAGGAGACATGTGCAAAATAAAGTTTGATTAGAGTTTTTCTTTTTATTAAAGTAAGTATTAAAAATATCATCATGAATTAAAATATTCTTGCATTTGCTTTCAAGAATTAAGTTCATTGTAAAATGTGTAAAAGAGGTTTAGACATGCAAGTTTTAAAAGGTAAGTTTGGGCTGGAAATTTGTCCTGAAATGTTGTGCTTGTCCATATGATGTAAAATTCTCTTTTTTAAATATTCATGAAGGAATGCAAATTGCCACAATAAATACCAGGTTTGTATATTCTGCGTGTTCCATTGGGAGATGTGCAGAAGCTGGGAG
Organism: Trichonephila clavata; assembly: GCA_019973975.1. Lineage (NCBI taxonomy): Eukaryota > Metazoa > Arthropoda > Arachnida > Araneae > Nephilidae > Trichonephila > Trichonephila clavata. The sequence goes on from BMAO01017717.1 coordinate 4,783, forward strand.
AATGTTTTGCAGCATAATGAATCTTCGGCAACCACCTACAAGGTTTTCTCCTTACGGTAAGCGAATCTCAAATGATGTAAAACTTGTTTACGAGGATTCCATTCAAAATGCTGCGAGGGAAGCTATTTGTGAAAATGAAGGTAATAATAATATTGTGGACATGGCAGAAACACGGTTACACATCATCAAATGGTGCAGTTACTGTGACCAGCATTGATACAGGTAAGATGATAGATGTCAATATTCTTTCGAAATATTGTATATGAAAAAAATGGGCACATAAAAACAGTGTTTTTGACCTGTTGGTGAAAATTCATGGTGTGGACATAAACAGGCTGAAGAATCGGGTAAGTCTTACAAACATAAAAAGTCTTCCGGTTGCTGTTATAGTAGCAATGAGTTCTATATTTAGATATCTTTCCCAGCTTGATTTGTTGAGATAATGTTTGCATCGAAAAACACAAAACCCGAATGAAAGTTTTCATAATGTCATTTTATCACGGGTTCCGAAAACAACATTTGTGCACATTGAAACACTTGCACTTGGTGTTTATAATGCTGTTTGTTCCTTTAATGATGGTAATGTATCCAAATTAACAAAAACTTCAGTAAATGGCAGTAGGACCTGGAGAATATTCGGTAAGTGCCATGAAAATTCTCGATAGAGAAAAATTAATGAAAGCAAGCATGCTTTTTCTGGATGATCAAAGAAAATTAGAAAAGATAAAAGAAAAAAGAAGCACATAATATTAAGAAAAATAAGGTAAAAACCGGCTACAGTGCAAGATCTTTTTGATGAGGTAAAATTTTATATAAAACTACTGTTTTCTGAAAATTTTCTTTTCTAAACTTCTCATTTCTATAAATTTACTGTATGCATGAACTGGAAATTTTTATTTTATATTTCATATATATTCTTGTGTATACTGAAGTGAAATTTTTGAAATATTCCTCAGACATTTAGCTAAAAAGCATATGTCGTAACACAGAAAAGGAAAATTTTTATTAAGTTCCTTATTGTACTCTGCAAAAATTATTTTTTTAATCAGGCTGATCAATTTTTTAAAAAAAGATTTCACTTCTGTGTAAAAATAAATGTTTATTTAATGCACACACAAATATATCTCAAAATGCGTTGCATGAAGCTTGTTACATACAAAAAAAATCATAAATTTCATGTTTAAAAACACAAAAATAGTTTACTTGTTCTTTTGGATACTGTGTAATATTTATATAATCTTTTTAATTCTTATATTTAAAGAAATTGTGTTTACATGTGAATATACAAAACACTAAAGAAATTTTTGGAAGTGCCATTTAATCATGTATTACTGTCTTATATAGATTATATTTTTTAATTTGTGTCTTCTTTCTCAAAAATTAATTGTATGCATGAACTGGAAATATTTATTTTATATTGCATACATATTACATATACTGAAGTGAAATTTTTGAGATATTCCTCAGACATTTAGCTGAAAAGCAGATGTCGTAACATAGAAAAGGAAAATTTTTATAAAATTCATTATTCTACTCTACAAAATTACATTTTTAAACATACTGATCAATTTTTAAAAAAAAAATTTCACTTCTGTATAAAGATAAATGTTTATTTAATGTACACAAAAATTTTTAAGCTTTGTTTTCTAAAGTTTCTTAGTAAAAGGTACATAAATATATCCCAAAATGCAATGCCCTTTTTCGTTGCACTAAACTTGTTACATACAAAAAATACACAAATTTCATGTTTGAAAACATAAAATCAGTTTTCTTGTTGTTGTTTTGGATACCATTTATGTAATATTTTAAGAATCCTTTTAATTCTGATACTTTAAGAAATTGTGTTTACATGTAAATTTATAAAACACTAATGAAATTTTCCGAAATGTCGTATAATTATGTATTACCAAAGCCATATTTTCATGTATTGACACATTTTTACATAGTATTTATTATGCTTATAGTCAGCTTGGATGACAGTAATGTATCAGAACAGAAAATTCTTCAAAAATTGGTGCATAATTTGAGAAAAATGATGCAAATGCTATAAAATATCTCGATAGATTAAAAGTGAAAAATGCTATACATGTATTTTCTGAGAAATCTAAGTAAAAGAAATAAGTAAAAAGTCTTAAAAGTTATTGAGAATAAGCTAATATTTAAAAAAATAGTGCAAATACAGATTGTAATTAATAATTTTTTTGATGAAGTGACATTTTATAATAAAAATGCAATTATCTCAAAACGGTGTTTTTAAAAATGCGTGTACCATTTTCTCAGAACCTATTCAACGGAAGAACTTGCAATCTTCACTGAATATTACTGATATGTTAATATATATACTGAAGTGAACTTTTATTAATATACCGTTAATATTTTTGTAAAATTCAGTTATCGTGAAAAAAAATGACATTTCTCAAAAAATTCATAGTGATACATTACGATGAAAGTTTTTGAAAAAACTAAACAAAATATTTGAAAAAGTTCACTTCAGTTTAAATAAAAAAGTCTAATTAATATACAGAAAAAAATTTAAGTCTATACATTTAATATTTTATGAGAAAAAGGCACATAAAAATGCTCAATTTAACATTAGCGGGATAGGGGGTACCGACTTACCTTAACAAAGGTGTCTCAAAGAGGATTTTTATGAAAAGTTTCTGTACGAAAATATCTAATACGGTTAATCTAAACATGTTTAAATTTCAATATGCATTTGTTTAAATTAAAAGTTTTCAATTTAATAATAACCTTACAATTTAGAAAAACAAAGTAGAGGACAGAAGTGATTTTTGCTTATGGTTTTACGACTCTTATATACTATACCCACAGGGGCGGCATTTAGACCGAATTTGAAAAATATACATATATTTTCTTGTTACGAAATAATTTAGAGGAAATCATTTTCTAAGCCATTATTATTTACACTTTGAAAACGTGGAAAACTATTATTTTGTTTTAGTTTGAATTGAAAAGTCGACCATTGCTGCTAGTAAAATTTGTAAGGATTATATCTCTTAAAAAATAAAAACTTTATTACGTAGCGATTTTTACTTTGCAAGTTTATGGGCACTCGATCTCGAAATTCAAGTAGATATGCTTATCATGACAAGATTTTCACTGCACTGACATGTAGAGGATCCCGAGAAATCGTTAGATTTCCGTAATTTTTGTATTCCCGAGAGTGGCACGAGGCTTAAATAATCCATGGAGTAGTTATTTTTTACTGGACTGTGGATAATGCCGTAACTTAGAACATTAGAGCCCCCCGGCAAAGTCAAGTTTTTGGCTCCCGAGTCGGATTTGACAAAGGGTAGGTACTCTGCGGCTGTCAGGCTTTGGGCCCCCTAGAGCACTGCTCCCCGCGACCCCCCCCCGTGATGCGGGGGTGTACGTTACGCCACCGACTGTAGATTTCAACTTCTGGCCATAAATTTTAGCTGACCCTACTGTGGCATTTTGCGATCGTTCACTCTGAACTTCCTGAACGGTGGAATTTTCGTTACCCCAGCAGTGGGGTAAGAGTGTATGTAATAAGAGAAAAGACACATACAAGAATTTTTTTCAGCTTGTCGTGGGAAAGAGTAAATCCTTAAAACTTTTTGGCCAAATCAGTTTCTGTCTATCGAACATCGCTTCGCCTACTAAAAGTATTTAGTTTTTACAGGAATCGAATTTCGCAGCCTACCAAATTGATCAGAGTTCCGAAATCTTGATTAATGTGGATAACACACGTAAGTACTAATACTTAAAACTATATTTTAAATTAAAACAATTTTTTTTTCCGATTTTTGTCTTTATTATGAGCTATTTAAACTAATTGGTAATTTCGAGAAGGGAATGAACCACCAAACTATTTTAGGGAGATTGTTTTTAAACAATCTCGCAACTTTTCCTCAGGATTTGTAAAGGTCATTTAAAACAAAATTTCTAATACCATTATGATTATTACAACTAAAAAAAAATGGCAGTACTCGCCCGTTTTGAAGTACTTGGCTTCCTATAGGAAACCGCAAATATCATCTGCAGGAATTTAGGTACTACTAATATCCTGATATCAAGATCTAAAATATCCCGGTATCGAAATTTTGGTCCGATATTGCAATCCCTAGCTTTTATTTATCGTAATAAAATTGTTTAAATATATCAAATTATCGAGAATTGATACCTTGACGCGTCTAGAGTTTCATTAAAATTGGAGTATATATTAACTTCAACACTTATTGCCATTTTGTAACATTAAATGTGGAATTCCTGTTATTGTGAATAAACTCGAGAGCCAAATATACAGGGGAAAAAGCCCTTTCTTGCTATCAATTGAGGATCTAGGCAAAATAAGAATCTTATTGCAAAGAGAAAATGATATGAAGAGTAAATTACGTGAGAAATCAACTCATTTAAATAATTATAAGCTCAAGCTCAGCGTAGAATGCTAAAAATCAAAATATAGAGCCCTTTATCCGTTATAGGACAGCCAAAACAGTAGTCGCCAAAATTCGCTATACTTCTCAACGATACATCCAGTATAAACAATGATGGAACAGTTTTGGTGAATTTTTTGTTAGTTGTGTTTGATTTCGCGCACGCGCGTGGTTTTTGTAAAATGGACAGCACTGAAATACTTGAAGACTTGACTTGTTATGAATTTTCAGACTTGAAATAATTGAAGTCGATTAAAACTTCTTCACAAAATAAGAGAATAACACTGGATGTATAGGTATTTGCATATTATCACAATAATCGCCATCAATAATTCGCCAAGTTGTCGACCTCGATTTCTTGAGTCGTAAGTGCTGAATTGGCAACCAGGTGCTTAGTTTCATATTATGTCGCCAATAGGTTGCGATAATACGCAAGTACTTGGATGTGTCTTCTCTCAGCAATGGAACGAAATGATGTTTTTATACTTGCGTATTATCGCAACCTTTTGGTGACATTATACAAAACTAAGCACATGGTTGCCAATTCAGCAAGTACAGCACATAAGAAATTGGGTTTGCCAACTTGGCGAGCTACCTTGAACGTTGGCGATTGGTGCGATAATACGCAAGTACCTTTTTCTGTAGGTGCCAAATTGATCCGTATGAGTGTTTACTTTTTCAGGAAATTTATCATTCAGGGAAACTAAGAACTATCATATTTTGATTCTTAGAAATTTAAAAACTCGAAAAGGGAAATGTTCTGACATTTTAAAAAGAACCGCATAATGAATTTTCTAAGCATTCAAAGTGAAATACATACACAGGAAAAGAGACTATAAGATGGCACAAAAGTGCGGTAAAAAACGAAACGATCATGAAAAGAAAAAAAGATCGGAAAATTACTTCGCTGAATTTATGAATTCAGGAAAGACAAAGAATCAATTTGGAGAAATCCTGTTAGTAAATGTTCAGAAGATTTCTTAATTCGGAGGCCCACTGAAATAGGTTACTAGGAATATTCTATTTGTCGTGGGTTGTATCAATTTTGGAGACTTTGTCTCCTACGCCGGCGAAACGGAAAAGTTCCGAAAAGTGTTAATACTTTCGAAGTGAAATCATTCACGAATAAGTAGCGATTCTTCAGGTATATTTTATGTGTAGTCAATAAGTGTTCTCTTGGCGTGTTTACTTGGCGACTAACCAAATAGTGATGATAATATACTAACTTAAGGCTTTTTATGAAATGATATTAACATTATTTAAGGTGTGGTTACCCACCGATTATGAAATTTGGCACATTTCCCGCCAAATTTAAACAAATTATTTCACGCAATATCATAGAATCGTCGTTTGGCGCCATATTCCTTGTTAGTAGTAAATGGCCCATAACACTTTACATTATCGCCTTAATTTATTTGAAACAGACCGATGAAACCCACAAATGTAAAGAGAATTAACATTTAGATTTAAAATTCCAATGCTTATTTTAGCTGTATTTTTTCACGTACTTGTCAAATTATTTTCGTCATGTAGGAAGTCTACTGCACCAAAACGAATTTTCAACGCAATTTGGTGTTTTTTTATACTTAGTCACCAGACTTGTGGACTCGGATATAAGAATAAGTTAAAATAAAAATAAAGTATGATAATATCAAGTACTTGGGAAACTGTATAGTAAATGCAAAAACTCGTAGTGGAAAAATCGAAATTCTACAAAGTTAATAGTTGAATTACTTGTATCAAAATGCTATAGTATGTGTTATTTCCTTAAGAAATTTCTGAATAATAGCAGAAGAATTGCAAATTAAATTTGGCTTTATTTTTAGTGTGTGGAAATACGTAGTGAATGGGGCTTAGAAAGACAATGCAGCTTAATTTAACGTAATTGAATAGAATGATTCTACGCAGAAATGGCGTTCAGTTCTAGCGAAAACACCAAAATGAAAATCTTATCTTATAAATTAAAATAGTTTTTATGACTAGATCCAAACATAAAAGAGCAAACACATTTACTTACAAACCATGTTCAAATGGAATTGTTGAAAATCTTTAGTTTTTCTCCTTCATTCCGAACTTATGCAAATTTTAAAACAAAATGGCTGCAATTATTACTGAATTTATTTTACTGTTGTTCTTTGTTAACCTATTTTAGGGAACATTGTTTGAAATAACGATGAACTACTCTCAGAATTTTTGCTAATAATGTACTCTGTCTGTTGTGACAATGTTCTGTATAAATTCAATTGTTACAAACATTTACTATTTAGTTTAATTATTGAGTTCCATGCTTTTGCAAAAATCACATTAACTTAAGTATTTGCAAAAAAAAAAAAAAAACTGATATAATTCACAATGTATCAATAGAAATTCTCATCTATAGTAAACTCTTACTAAAACACTTGCAAATAATTACAAATTCCTCAATATTGAGAGAAATCTATCCATGCGATATGTACTTTTCTATATAATATATTACACCTTACAATTTTTATTAGAAACAATCTTAATTCACGGGAAATTTTCAATCAAAGGAAGATATTATGGGGAAAATGATTAAATATTAAATTTAAAAAATGTTTTGCTGTTTTTAAGATATTTCTACTTAATATATGAACTGATTCTTTACCTCGTTAGACGGCAAAACTTACGCGCAGCAATCCGGCTAGTATCGGAAATGTTTCCTCACAAATAGGATATTTAAACCTTACTAGCATAATTTCGTTCGTATATGGTTAATCAAAAAGAGAAGTTCCCAACAACTTTTAGATAATTTACTAAAATAATTTAGGGATTCTTTACCTCCATTAATTTACGATTTCTAATCTTTTAACCGATTTCTCTCTCTCCCCTCTCAACTCAGCTTTATCCTATATAAACATTCACATAACGTTTAAGCATTATAAACATCTGGGTATTTAGAAGCTAAAGAAAATAATTTAAGAATTTAGTCATTGGTGACTATCGACTTATCAACAATAATTTCCTTAAAATGATTTAAAATATTCAAAAGAGGGCTTGAAACATTGAAGTTTAACTTTTTTACTATTCAAAAATTTATTCGCTCATTTTTAATGTTTGTCGATGCTAGAAAAAAAAATCTTGCGTAGTATTTCCACAATTAAATACATATCAGAGATTTCCGATTAGCTTTTTATGCAAGAGAATTAAAATATGTGTACTCCTTATTTCTTGGAAGGTATTTATGTATCGCACATTAGTTTTCAAATGACATATTTAATTTTAGTTGTTAACATTGCAGAGATCTCCATAAAAACAAAACATGTAAATGAAAAAAACATTTCCTGTGTGGTCTCACTCTACATATATTACATATATTTAAGCACATTCAACTTTTATTTTGCAACTATTGCTATTAACTATATATAAATCATTGTTCTTACAATCTCATAGTCGTGCTAGCGAACTCGGGACCGGAATTGTCGAACGCGTTACTCGACTGGCATTGCCACTGAGTGCACGCCCCTTAGAAAGGCAGATACACCATAAATCTGGGGAGTAGAAAACAAAGATGTTGGTACAGTTCCATTAATATCCACAAAAAAAAAAAAACATGCAATTCTAACAAAATACAATTCTATGCAAATTTGGGCTGCAACAGAAAAATTTGTTAATTTCTTTTGAAAAAAAAAAGGATTTTATTTTTTGCCCACAAAAGAATCACTAAATAAAAATGTGGCTTTCCCGACATGCCTCGGGTTACATTACAGTGGAAGTGTATCTTAGCTTCAACCCTTATTTATCGTAAATTTGGAAGTGTACTTGTTGTAAACTGTAAAAACTATAAAACTTTTTACAAAGTAGTAAAATAACACAGCAGGTTTCCTCCGTCTCAGTCATAGGTATTTATCGAATTTGATCTGTGTGAGAGCATCGATTTTTCGATATCTTTGAAGAAAAAAAGATTAAGTAAGCTATTGTATATTTTGATTAGTGGAAATCAAACTCAAAAGTGCCAAAACTCAAAGGAAAAGTTCCGAAGTTTTTAAATTAACCTCATAAGTACAATTTTGAAGGTCATCAAAGTGCCTCACAAGAAGTTCAAAGCCATTTACAAAAAATACGAGACTAAATTTGCATGAAAAGGCGCAAAAAAGAATGTAGTTATGTGTTTTCTGAAATTATGTGGAGTAGAAGAATAAATCCGCTTCCAAAAATTATAAACTCTAGCAAAAATGTTAATACCACCAAAAGTTAAATTGAAAACAGAAACAATAGTAATTAGTTTCTTTGGTACTTGCGTATTGTCGTAACCTAATGGCGACATTATATGAAACGAAGCACCTGGTTGCCAATTCAGGACGAACGACTCATAGAAAATCGGGATTAACCAACTTGGCGAGGTATTGATAGTTGACGACTGTTGCAATAATACGCGCATATTGTATGTCGCTGCTAAAAGTGTCCCTTTGGAGTGTTTGCTTGGCGTCTAATCGAATAAGGCTAATACTAATTGGTATGCCTTTTACAATTAACATGATTTTTGAACAGTGAAAACTCTCTTCATAGCAAGAAAACTGGCGCAATTGCAGCTAAGCTTAAATCAATAAGTTTTTTTTACATTGCATAGGAAGTGCATGAAGTTACTGCAAAATTTCTAATTTGACGAAAATGGTAGATGAAATTTTGTACAAACACTTAAATTTATTTCGAACAGCCTGTGAAATCCATAAATTTAAAACAAATTAACACTTGGGACACAATCGTTAGAATTTTATATCTATTTTATTCCGCCAAATTGGCGAATTAAAATTTTAGATAAAAATGCAATACTAAAAAACTAGTTACTCGTAATGAGAACCTGGATCTCATTTTGTACTCTATCGCTAAATTGCGGACTTAACCAAACGCATACATGTGTCTAAAACATGATCTTGAACCTTATCACAACGCTCTCTTCAAATATTAATTTCAAGCATTCTGAATAACCTACTAGGATAGCCCTGGAATAAGCTTTTTATTATTCTTATCGGCCATTTTTGAAAAAATTTCGATTGAAAAAAAAACCTGGTTAACCATAAATATCTTTCTAAATTGACAGACAGGAAAATGGTGTAGGATGCTTTGGGAAGAATTTTCTAGAAAATTAGAATTCACCGAGAAAAATTACTGTCTAAGCCTTCCTCATTCCCTAAACTCCAATACTATTGTCCCACCGGTGCATAGAGTCGGTTTATCCATTGGGCGCTTGGAGCAGGCGCCCAGGAGCCCGGATAAGCAGGATTTAACAAGAATTTCTGGTTATAAGTTTCGACCCTCCAGTGCCAAGGGGCGGGGGGCAGTCCAGGTCCCGAAATTGTTAAAGATAATGACTTTATAGTGAATGTTAACATGGTTTTGTTGTTATGCCAATAGATGGTGCCTGTATCTCTCATTTGTATTTATAGTTTTTCTTTCTCATGTAATATTTTTCCAGGGTTAGCCACCTTGTGTGCAAGGTTGTAATTTAAGTCTGTGATAATTCTCGTATTCCGTAAATAATAAAAACTTAAACATGTTATGGGTACCAGCACAAGCTTTAACCGTGCTTGAAGTATCAAAGATAATGAGTCTTTTACGATAGAAAAGGCAGAAAGAACTTAATTTCTTGGAAGCAACAAGTCGTGGCAAAGTTTCGGCAATTTGGCGGGAAGAAATCATGATCGCGCCGCCATTTTGAAGAGATCGAGGAAGAAACAGAAGAGATGACCGTTGTTGCTTAGCCTAGAAATATTAATACAAATTATTTAAGAAACCTGCGAATCTAAATTTCTAGAAAGGAAATAAGTATGGATTCAGTCGTCATATTAAGCCTTTGACCGGAGAAACAGATTGGCCGATGTGGAAACGAAAGATACGAGACCTACTCGATTACCACGAAGGAGCGATCGAGATTATAGATGGCAAGCTGAAAAGGCCAGAATCCATAGATGCTGATGCTCAAGAATCTGTAAGAAAACAGCACAAAGAACGCTGCGATTTGTACAGAAAAGCAAATAGTTATGCAAAATGAATGATTGCAAGTACTGTCACTGATGCTGTGTATCAGAAGATTATGGACAAGGAAACAGCCTTTGATGCATGGGAACCATTAAAGCAGCAGTATGAAGCAACTGCAAAAGATCAGTGGTTTAAAATTTGTACAGAGTTTTTTTGCATTAGGCTGGGTTCCAGGATAGGATGTCTCGACACATATTGCAAAGCTAAGAAGTCTTTGGAATGACTTGAGGCTAGAGAGGACAGTAAGTTGCCAGATTTGATGCTAGTCTGTAAAGTATTACATATTTTGCCATGTCAGTTTGAAACATTTAAATCCAGTTGGATGTTGTTAGCTGGACATGACAAGAAGTCGTTTGAAGAGTTAACAGTGCAGCTGTTTATGTTCGAAAGAATTTTTACCAAAGTGGAAGACAGTAGCAAAAAAGCTCAGGAAGCCCTAGTAGCTACAAAATCAGAAAAATCCAGACAAGAGGGCAAATATTAGTTCAAGCCAAGAAAAGAAGATAGCTGCAATTACTGTAAGCGAAAAGGACATTGGGTAGAAGACTGCAAAAAGTGGATTTCAGATGGAATACCACCAAAGAATAAATTGAGTGATACACAATTAAGTACAGTGTCAGCTAACATAGCATTAATGTCTATATCTGAGGAAGTCTGCACATCAGGGACTAGCCCTACATCATATTGGATTGACAATGGAGCTACTAGGCATGTCACAAACAGCTACACATCTTTTTTTTACTTCATAAAATTTAATAGTCCTTGTGACATTAAAACTGCTGGAAATGAAAAATTAATTGCTTTTGGGAAAGGCACAATAAAAGTAAAATCTACTATCAATGGAAAATGCCAGGAAGTCTTTCTAAAAGATGTTTGGTATGTTCCAAAGATTAATAGAAATTTATTCTCTGTACTTGCCGCTCAAGACAGAAATCAAAACACAGTGAATTCGTGTCGACTCCTACAGAATGCTGGTTATAAGTCAACGGTGATGTGGCACTGTATGGTTCTCGCAGTGTGAATGGTTCCTTATTCAAAGCAAATATTAAACCAATATTGCCCAAAGAAATGACAGAAGTTCATACTGTTGTAGCAGATAAGCTCCTTGCAACAGTTGTATCATGAAAGATGGAGCCACCAAGATAAACATCACATCCGAAACATGCTTGAGAAGAAACTAGACATCCACATCAAGCTAGATAAAGAATTATGTGAGCCCTGTATTTATGGCAAAGCACACAGGTTATCATTTGGCACCAGAAAGAAAGCCTCTGAGCCTAGAGAACTGATTTCATCAGATGTTTGTTGACCATTTGACGAGTCATTTTAGAAGAAAAAGTATCTGGTTGTATTCAAAGACAGCTTTACAAAGTTTCGCTATGGTTACCTAGTAAAAGAGAGGTCAGAAGTAAAGGTGTTAGAGAGCATGCTTGCAGATACAAGGACATTGGGATATTCTGTGAAAGAATTCCTCTGTGATAATGGTGGAGAATTTGATAACAAAGTTGTTCGGAAAATTTTACATTCAAATGGAATCACTCAAAGACTGACAGCACCTTACACCCCCGAACAAAATGGAGCCAGTGAACCAGAAATGCGAACCACTATTGAAATGGCCAGAACATTCAAATACTCAAATTCTGAAGTCAGTTTCCCTGCAGCCATCTGGACTGAATTAGTTAACTCTGCCATATATATATTAAACAGAACTGGAAAGTCCTCAATAGGAAATGTAAGTCCATATGAGCTTTGGCTCAAAAAGAAACCTTGGTTATAACACTTGCGCATAATAGGATCTCTATGCTATGCTCATGTTCCAGTTTAGAAGAGAAGGAAAATGGACAAGAAGGCCATCCAAGGGTTCCTTGTGGGATATGGTGGAGATGAACGATACAGAACATGACTAAGGAAAGAACACAGAGTAATTTTATCTAGAGATGTAATATTTAAAGAAAAAGCAGGCAAGTGTGATGACCATACAGAATTGAAATTAGAAAACGGGATAAGAGACGATACAAATCAGGGAATGTATGAAGAACCTATTGAAAGGACACAAAGCTAAGAAGACTTAAGTTATTTTGAGAGTGAGAGTGAAGAAGATGCTGAACCTACATCGGAAACACAGCTGAGAAAACGCTCACTTCTGCTTAAACCAAAATGGTTTAAGGATCATATTATGGAAGCAGAGTCCATATTTAGATGACTATAATCCTGAAACATATGAAGAAGCAGTTAACTCCAAGGGGATAGCAGTAACCGGAAAAAAGGCATGGAAAGAGTGAAATGAATTCATTAAGTGAAAATCATACTTGGGAGCTAACAGACCTACCAGTTGGGGCTAAAGCAATACCCTGTAAGTGGGTTTATAGACTTAAAACAAATCCAGATTGCAGCATCAACAAGTATAAAGACAGACTTGTTGCAAGAGGTTTCAGTCAACGCCAGGGCATTGATTACAGTGAGACATATAGTCCAGTAGCCAAATTAGGAACAATACGGACAGTTTTAAGCATTGCAGCTGAAGAAAGGATGCACTTGACTCAGTTTGATGTATCGACAGCATTCCTTTATAGAGATCTGGAGGAAACCATATATATGCAACAACCAGAAGGTTTCAAAGATGGTTCAGGAAGAGTATGCAAACTCAAGCGTAGCCTGTATGGTTTAAAACAATCACCATGCTGTTGGAACAAGCGTTTTGTTCAATTTTTAACAGATCTTGGTCTTAAAGCAAGTGAAGCGGATCCATGCCTATACATTAGGGAAAGAAAAGGGGTAGAAAATTGTTGATAGTGTTGTATATTGATGATGGATTAATTGCTGCAACTGACCAACAGGACTCTGAAATGTTCATCAAGGAGATGAAAACAAAATTCAAGATCTCAGTAGGAGAAGTTTCCTGTTTTCTAGGTCTTGAAATTGAGCATCATAAAGACAACTCAATAACGATCAGTCAGAAAGGATATTCCAGAAGGATACTTAAATGTTTTGGTTTTGATGAATGCAAACCTGTGGCTACACCCATGTTAAAGGATTGCAGATTGCAAAAGTCTGAAACCAAAAACTCTGATTTTCCATATAGGCAAGCTGTTGGTGTCCTTATGTATATGATGGTGGGTATCAGGCCAGATCAAGCATATAGTGTAGGATTTCTTTCGAGATCACTTGAAAACCCATCTGCAGAAGATAAAGTCAGGGTAAAGAGAGTATTCCACTATATAGCTGGCATAGTTGGATATGGAATAACATACTATGCTACACAGACAAAAGGTGTGCTTCATTGTTATAGTGGTTCAGATTTTGGTGGATGTTCCAAAACAAGTCAATCAACCTCTGGATAGGTTACGATATATGCTAGAGGAGCTATCTCGTGGCGCAGCCTCAGGCAAGCAATTGTTGCCACTTCAACTACTGAAGCTGAGGTTATAACAGCATCAGAGGCAGCCGAAGAAGTAATTTGGCTCTGCAGACTGATTCAGGAGATAGTGAACTTGAGGGAAATTCCCACATTTCAAGTGGACAACAGGGCAGTAGTAAAGTTGTCACACAACCCTGAATATCATCGAAGGACAAAGAACATAGAAATAAAACATTTCTTTGTGCGTGAGAAAGTCTTAGAGGGAAAATTAAATGTGAAAAAGTGTCAATTGAAGAACAAGTCTCTGACATTTTGACAAAACCCTTGATGAAGTCAAAACTATTGACTTTGTGTAATCAAATGGGACTGTTTTAACAAAATCCAGTTAACAAGGGAAAGTGTTAGATAATGACTTTATAGTGAATATTAACATGGTTTTGTTATGCCAATAGATGGCGCCTGTATCTCTCATTTGTATTTATAGTTTTTCTTATGTAATATCATCCTAGCTCTAGCCACCTTGTGTGCAGGTTGTAATTTAATCTGTGATAATTCTCGTATTCCGTAAATAATAAAAACTTAAATAGAAATGAGCTTAAACCAGAACTGTATATATATAGTCATCCGTTTCTTCTTGGATTGTTCCATTATAAAGTTTAATGAAGCTATTGATTTCTGAGGATTCTAATTGTGCATGTCATACTGTTTTTTTTTCTTTTGTATTCTTTTAGTTTTCAGTGGTCTTGTAGTTTTAAGCACATATACAATTGAATTTTACGCTAAAAATAAAGAAATGTTTCCTTTTCACAAACATAAGAGAATTTTTTTATTTGGAACGCATTCATACAATTTGGTCAACTTTAATAGAAAGTTTTTCAGACTAATAGTTTATCTTTGTATAAGGATATTTCAATAAATATTTTTTTTTCGAATTTTTAACATTGTTTGTCAAGAAGGAAATTTTTAATAACTTTTAATTCCGTACCATTGATTTGTAGTGGGTTCTCAACGTGTTTCCATCTAAACTCTAAGGGAAATATATTTTATGAATTGTTTGACTGATTTGAAAACCTTGTTTAGAACTGTTGGTACTTAAATGCTATCGTAATAAGAGCCAACTCTATTAATAACTCGCAGAGTTTGCAAACTCTATTTCCTATGTCGTACGCGTTGAATTGGCAACGAGGTGCTTCGTTTCAGAAAATGTCGCCAACAGGTTGCAATAATACGCAAGTACCCTGTTATATATGTAGATCAGGTTCGCTAAAAAAGGTGTTAATTAACGTAATCTGATGTGAGTTCGCGTGATTGTAATTGTGAGAAGTTGCTTTGGCGGTCGTATGCATGTGTAAAGAATGTCTTTGATTATTTGTTATTAGAGAATTAAGATATTAGTTTAAATATAAGTTGAGTCTTACAATGTCTCTCAATATATCCCTTGCCACACTAATAAGAGTTCCGGTTCAGTTGAAACAAAAGTTTCTTTAAGTCTGATTCTGTTTCTATTATTTTTAGAATCTCATTTAATACTTTATTTAATTTTCAGTAAATTTTATAGTATGAGAACTAGATATATACGAATGTGTTAAAGTAAAGCAGTAAAGAATTGGGAATTTGTATAATATATAAAAAATATAAGCAGGGAAAATCGAAATTAACTCGACTTAAATTATTTGAAATATGCAAATTCAAATAATTGTTCCTTCTTTATAAAAAAATACCGGTGAAATTGTCCAATCACCACTGGTCCGCCAAATTTTGAAAAATCGTTAATTTGGCGCGTTTTTGCGTGTTGTGTTTTGGAGCAGCAACCCTACCACAACACGATGCTTCTCGCTCACTGATACAAAAATCAAAAGGGTTACCTGATTTAACGCACTTATCGATTTGGCAAGAAAACACTTGGCGGAATAAGTGGCCGATTCGACAATTCAACCAAAATACCTGGATGAAAGCGGAAGATTCGCATATTAAATTTTTTCTCATTTCATTGAAACCATATACTCTGAAAGCACACTGTGATTTTCTTCAGTTTAATTCTATAGATTGACTGTGTAGGTGGTAATTTCTTACGGTTTTGCAAATACAATAAAACGGAAATACTTTATCTTATTGGTTATCAAGAAAATTTTAATTAATAATTACAAGAATGAACATTTACTTGCAAGAAACGTTCATTCAGAATCGTAAAAAATATAATGAAGCTTATCTCCTTCATTCAGAGCTGATCAGATCGATGGCGGGGATTTCTACAAAAATTAGCATCTTACTGTTATTCTCTGTTTTGACCTGTTTTAATGAACATTGTTTGAAACAACAATGGTTTAGTTTTATATTTTACGCTAATAGTGTACTTTCACTGTTGTGCGCGTTCTTTTTTCAAATCATTGCTACTAAAATTACTATTTAACTCATTTCATTATTACTAAAATTGCTATTTAATTTCTTTATTGAGTTTTCTTTCAAAAATTCATTTAGGCCAGTTATACAATTTATACCACAACCTACAGTGGAAGAAAAGATCCTACATACATCTTTTTTTAAACATATTATTATGGATATTTTATTAACAAACGCTTATTTACAAATAATTCAGAACACCACATAATTACGAGAAGCATGCTATCAATGACATATTAGAATCATTATATATAATATATTATAATTTTAAAAAATATAGGAGTTCATAAATATATTTCGGTTCAGATCTCAAAATGCAATGAAAACGTTTTGAAACTAATTTTTATGCTCCTTTTACAATACATTTATACTGTGATATATAAATTTGGGGGGGGGGCAATTATACTATTACCCTCCTTTGGGAACAAAGTTTCACATGCTACATTCCGATTAGAATTATTTTAGTAATGAAAACGTTTTAGCCATTATAATTCTTGAAACTAGCTTGCCCACTTTCACTTGCATATGGTTAGTCAAACAGGAGGTCCACAATTACTTTCTGAACATTTACTTAAAAAATTTATTGGTTTTTATTTTCCGGTTTCTAATACTTTAATTTGCGTTCTTTCAATTCAGATTTCATCCCATAGGAACTTCCTCGTAATATTTCAGCTTTAAAAAACACCCAGACATTAAGCAAATGGCAAATTAAAAATATTCAAGAAGTTAAAGTCTGCAATGAATATTGTTATCCCTCGATATTACGTATATTAAGTTCTTAAAAATAGCTATAAACTTCAGAAGAGGATTGAGGAAACTTATGTGTTCGACTCTTTTGTTTATTGAACCCCATACTTCTACAGTTTTACTTACATATTTTTTTCAATGTTTGGCCAAGATAGTAATTCCAGTATTTCCTTGTCTAGCACCATATTATATAGCTTTCAGATAGGTCTATTTCTAAGCTAATTGCAGAATGAGAATTCATAAAGCACAAAATAACAGTTTAATTTTTTACATGTTGCAGATATCGTGCAAGGAAGAAAAAAAACTAATGTTGCTGATCTCACACACGACATGTTTACATTCCTTTAAACATGTTCATTAAAAGTAACACTTGCACCTTTTAAACAACTGTTAGTACCAAACTATATTTTTCTTCACGCAACTTTAAAAAATCTGTTTTTCCTTTCTCTTGGGGGGGGGGGGGTTCAAAGATGGGGAGAGCTCAAACGTCCTCCCGTTGGTGTAGTGGAGTAGTTAGGAGAAGGGGTGACAGCAGAGCTCAGGTGTCGTCCTCGTCACTTGACCATGGTTCAAAATTACGAGGTCCATCGTCAAAAGCCCTAGTGTAGCTGAACAGTGCGACGTCAATATTCCCTCAAAGATGGAGAACGAGCTAAGAAAACTATAGCGCAGCATCATTTGTAACATTATACTTTCAGGAATACAAGAAAAAATGCAATTTCAGCCCCGGAATTCTGGTGTTTTTTTTCCAATCCTGAAATCCCGGAATTTCATTTTTGTCCTGAAAAATTTTAAAATTTTTCAAGAATTTAATTTTTAAAAAATTTGTAGTTTGTTTATGAAATCTGTCCATTGAATTTTTTTTGCGCAATTACAAATGCTATATGTAAGAAAAATATTTGCACAGTATGGAAGAGAACGTCGCAAAGATCTAAGTGGCTCACTGCAATTCTTACACAATAGTATAAGCAACATCACAAGAATATATTTTGTCACAGTTACTTCTTAAATTAAGTGCCGTTAATTAATAGCGGACCTGCTTGGAAGACTTAAGACACTTCAAATCTCGTTGCATTACTAACAACTCATGCAACTGGATCTACAATTTCAAATGAGGTAACACTAGAAATTGATTAACATTCTGATTCACCAATGCAGTCTATTAGATTTGAGACACTGTCATCAAAAATTCAAAAACAATTTCTGTTTTTTGAAAATGGAGGGAGGCATGGTGACTACCTGAAAAGAACATATTTCTTTTTAATGACGATAATACCTACTAGTAAATAATCTGAACGTACATTTTCTTCGGCAGGACAATTTGTAACAAAAATAAGAAGCCGTTCCAACGATAAAACGCTGGAGGAGCTGCGTTTTTGAAAGCTTATTTACAGAAGCACAAAAGATGAAGAAATGCTTTTTTTAAATTTCATTATGTACTATTTTTATTTGTTTTTTTATGATGAATTAATTTTTTATTTGTTTCATTAAAATGATATTAAATTAATTATATTTTCAGTTTTATTATGCAATTTTAACGATGCTAATTCAGAGAATTTTTTCGTATTTTGACTAATACTTATATAACGTTGTCGCTATAAACTCATATACGTTTATTTAAGTAAAACATTAATAAAATGCAAACACACACTTCTAAGCGCAGAACCTTTTTTTACCAGCTAATATGTCATAATAGCGACAAAATATTTTTAATAAAAAAATAAACAAACACACAAAAATTCTACCTTTGCAATAAAAATAGACATTTTATAATTAGAAATGCAAAATAACTCTCTCTGTATTTACTCAGAAAGTATAATCCGTAAACAAAGTACTAAAGCATAAATCTCGTGAAACGAAAAGTATATAAATCAGTCCTTCTACAAAGATACCTAATAAATAACTATAAAATAGCTTTTCTGGCTTTCTGAGAAGCAAATTTGTCAAAAATATCGGTGAAATCCATTTTTCTGAGGTTTCGGATTCAACAGAAATGACGGCTAAATCTGAAAGGCTTTCTTGTGTCATTATTTCTCGTGTAATTTTTCATTTACTGAAACTTCTTTCCCCTGAAGCTAGAGAAACAGGTAAGGTTAAAAAATTCTTATTGCTTGAGCAAAATTTGGAGATCAATCTGGACTGTAATTTCTAATACCTTAATTGGCTTTTTTTACCTGGGAAAAATATCGAATGAAGTCATTTAATTAAAGGTTTGTATGCCGTCTATATCTTTCACAATACTTTCTTCCTCCTATACCTGTAACTTAATATTCAAGTTCATTTAAGATTTTCATGAGATCATCATCAGAAATGTTATGAAACTTTTTCAGAAAGCAGAATATTGAATAGTACGCAGATAAGATAAAATCGTTCATTAGCTGAAGATATCGCAAATTGCTGGAAGGAATTTGAAGCTGTTCTCATAAACAATTAAGTTTTCTAAGCTCGAGATGAGAAATTCGGAATCAATACCTGAATCTCTAGCAAGAGTTGTTACTAAATCGACAGATATCTTAAAATTATGATCAGACTTTTTGGGAAATTAAATATTTTTTAAGATTATCTAAGTCTTCAATGCATTCCACGATGCTTAGTTTAGGATTTTGGAGCAATTTACTCAATACATCAATTATTGATAGTAAATGACACCAAATTAAAATTGAACACAAACTTAAATGTTTCAATTTTTTTCTTGCCTCTGATGGTATCTTCAATTAAGGCCTTTAATGAGGTAATAATTTTTAGGTCTTGTTTAAGAGTCTAATAGCATTGATACGATCTTCACTCCTTGTTTCCCTTAACGGTTTTAAAGTTAGACTTTTCACGTGTTTTTTTGGTAAATACCACCGAAGGGGACGCAGAAAAGTAACTACATACCTCTTGTACCATATAATAAATTATAGTTTTTAAACAACTAAAAAACCCGCTTTTATGCTGAATCAAACTAAAAAGTAAAGAAAATAATTCTTAAAATAAAAATAAAATGCTTAACGAGAAAATTAATGTCATTGTGGTAAAAACGTGGGTGTTCTATAAATATATCGATTGTTATAATTTCTAACTTCTATTTCGAAATCCTGAGATGGTGTAAAAAATATAGTATAAAGCACCCCACGCTTTTACCACAATGACATTAATTTTCCGTTAATCATTTTATTCTTATATTAAGAATTATTTTTTTACTTTTTAGTTGGATTCAGTATAAAGTTTTAGTTTTAGTTTTTTAGTTTTTTAAAAACTATAATTTATTTTTAATTTTTTTTAGTTCGAACTACAATAAAAGCATGTTTTTCAGTTTTTTAAACTATCATTTATTCATTGTTGAATTTATCCTTGAGTTAGATATTAGTAGCTGGAATTACGTGGCTGTGGAATTAGTCTTGCTCTTCAATGGATATTAATTAGCGGGTCTGAAGTGTATTTATTCTCTCCGTTTTCGGGGCCTCGGATGAGCCATGTATCGTTATATTAGATTCCGTCTCTATAGAACAAGTCAAACAAATAAAAGCGTGTAAAGAAGAAAATGTTTGAATTAAAATTTTTTTTAATGTACCATGTTTTTATAATGGACCCAAAAATTATAAATTCCTCCTTTTCATTTTTTCTTCTTTTTTCACATTTTCATGCATTGTCAGCCACTTCTGAGCTATGGTCCAAATTTCAAGTCTCTAGCTCATCAGAAAGTCCCACAGTTTAAAATCAATTACAAAATTCCACCCGGACAGAAATTAAGTTAATAAAAACATAGTAATATTAAGTGTCAATCGTTTTTTCACCTTTTAAATGTATTCCTATAATGTTAATTCGTATTATCACTTCTGAACGTATTGTCTTATAAAAAAAATATTTAGCAGTTAGAACGTAAATTATTTTTTTTTTCACATGCACGAGCCTTTTTTTCTTTCATTTTCAGAAAAATGTTTATATTATGGAAAGAAATTGCTAACAAACACCCACCCTCCACTTTCTCAGATACAGAACACTTTTTTTGTTTGTTTTATTTCTATTAACCGCAAGTGTATTTTATACTTGCATATAATTAGCTTTAAATTCAAAACACTCGCTTTAGGGTCACACCTTATTCTTTTAGACAATTAATCTGAAATTAGTCAACAAATCTGGAAATGTTGTAGGAAATTAGTCGCCAAATCTGAAAATGATATATGGAATTAGTCGCCAAATTTAAAAATGATATATGCACTAATTCGCCAAATCTGGAAGTGGTATATGGAATTGTCGCCGAATCTGATTATTCTTATTCCTGACGATCCTGAAAAGGACAATGGAACAAAATTATGAAATTATTGTAATGCCATCGGTCCTTGACAAGTGTGCTATTCGAATTAATCTGACCTTTTAAAGTGGGTGAAAATCGAGTTCCAAGATTCCGTTACATGCAAGTGAAACTTATAAAAGCGTGTTAAAAATAATTGAATATTGAGTTGCAAATATTGAAAGTTTGACAAGTGCTGAACTAAGGAATTAAATATAAATTTCTAGCCTTTTTTTGTATTAAAATGCTTTGTTTCACATAGGAGCATAGCTTACGGTAAACTTTTTTGAAAAGCAAATCATCATTTATTATTATTATTAAGACAAAATTTAGTGGAATTGTTGCCTGTGCAAAATAGTCATGATTCGATGGTTCGAATTTACTCGGAGAAATGTTTGTTGTGAAATCAAATTCCAGACTGCTCAACTGTTTCGAACAAAAGACAACCACAAGAGGCAAACCTTTTCACAGATTTTTTAAAATTGGACGTAAATGCATATTGTTTACGTAAGATGATCGTGGGAAAAATGCACTGATGTATGCAAATATTTAGGCACCAGTGCTTAAAAAAAACGAGTTTAAAAAAAACTAAAAATAGATAATTGAACTATGAAGTAAAAAAATAATTCTTAGTATAAGAATAAAACTAATAACGAGAAAATTAATGTCATTGGGGTAAAAGCGTGAGGCGCTCTATATTAATTGTTATAATGTCTTCCTAGTTCTATTCCGAAATGCTGAGTTAGTGTAAAAATGTACCACAAAGCACCCCACGCTTTTACCACAATGACATTAATTTTCTCGTTAATCATTTTATTTCTTATATTAAGAATTATTTTTTACTTATTAGTTCGATTTACAATAAAAGCGTGTTTTTTAAATTTTTTTTTAAACTATGATTTATTTTTCACTTTTTAGTTCGACGTACAATAAAAGCGTGACTTTTTTTAGTTTTTTAAATTATCATTTATTCATTGTTGAATTTATTTTTGAGTTTGATATTTGAACCCGGAATTACGTGGATGTAAAATTAGTCTTGCTCTTCAATGAATATTAATTAACGGGTTTGAAGGGTATTTATTCTCTCCGTTTACGGGGGCTCGGTAGAGTCTCGTATCGTTACATTTCAAAGATTCCGTCTCTATAGATACAGGTCAAACTAATGAAAGTGTGTTAAGAAATATTAAATGTCAATCGTATTATCACCTTTTAAGCGTATTGCTATAATGTTAATTTGTATCATCACTTCTAAACGTATTGCTTTATAAAAATAAAAAATATTTTGCAGTTAGAACATAAATTTTTTTTCCACATGCACGAGTATTTTTTATTTCCATTTTTAGAAAAACTAAAAAAGTTTTTATATTATGATAAGAAATTGATGAAGCGCCCACCCTCCCCTTTCTCAAATAAAGAACACTCCATTTTTGTTTGTTTTATTTGTATCAACCGCAAACGTATTCGCTTTTAGGGTTGCACCTTAATCTTTTAGCCTCTAAATCTGGAATTAGTCACCAAATCTGAAAATCGGTATTCCTGATCAGGACAATGGAACAAAATTATGAAATTATTGTATTGTCATCGGTCCATTACAAGTGTGCAAAATTTCTATTTAATCTGACCTTTTAAAGGGGCTAAAAATCGAGTTCAAAGATTCCGTAACTTTCAAGTGAAATTTATAAAAGCATGTTAATGACAAAATCTTACAGGTTGTTTATAAGATCTATAGTATGTACAACTGCACGTATCATTTACATCAGTGGTATTCAAACTTTTTCTACTCACGGAACCCCTAGAACTAGAAAGTGTTTTAGTGGAATCTCATACACATACTTAAGAGAATATATCTCAAAATAATATTTAAAGTAAATCCACATGTTATAGGTACTTTATGTAAACACAATTAAAAAAGTATTGCATTTATAATTAGAAAATTCTAATCTAATTTTTTAATATTGTTACGAATTTTGTATAAAATAATGTAAATAATTTGTATTTGGATTTGCAATGCCTTTATATTACACTATGCTATATTTTATTTCATGATAAAATTGTAATATTCACAAGCAACGCCGTCCCTTACGTTATAATGGCGATTCAATGGGAACTTGGCGAAATATTGGCGATAGAGCCGTTGGCATCATTTTTGGCGACCAAGTTGGCGACCATGTTGGCGAGTTCGAGACCCTCTGGATTCTTCTAGAAATTAGTAGAGAAATCCACTAATTTCACGATCTGTGGCGCGAGCGCATCTTTCCAGAATTTTCGGCCTCTGCTACAAATAGAGAGAGATTCGCCGCAACGGTCAGTCTGATTTTAACCAGAGAGTAGTGAGCACTATTTTGATTAGCGATTAGAAGACTTGCCTTGAATTTGATAAGCTCGGCTGTGCTTGTGAATAGTCATTTACATACGTGAATTTTAGACACTGCTTATTGTGTCTGAGTACTGTTGAACGTGTGAAATGCTTCTGTTAATTATTCTGCAAATTTTGCTGTTGAATCCTGTATTTTCAGGGATTGATTTACGCCAATAAATACTCATCACTCTTAAGGAATTGCCTTGTTATTTACGACTGATTTTGCATAAAATCCTCGAACCCCGATCTACTTAACAATATAATTTATTCATTAGTAATATTAATTTCTGATCCAAGTGTCACCTACGCTTAAAATAATGAATGTTTGTTTTGTATATTATACTTTTTTGTCAGATACGTGTGTAAATAATAATTTACTAAACACAAGTGGAATGAAAAACTATAAAATTAAACTAAAATGTTTTTATCAGATGGTATCATTTACATTTTGAATTTTTTTTCAGTGAATGTAAACATACAACTAGGCTTTCCCCCATAGTTTTTTTTTAACAATTACATATGTTTAATCAAACGTTCAGATAAAAAATCATTTCAAGAGCTATCTGTAGAGAATTTTTACTATTATTTCTAGATATAGTGGATTTAAATTAATATATATTTTTTAAACCAAAGGAGTATTTTTTTCGATTATTTCATTACCAAATTAATTATTTGTTAATAAAAACTATATCGTCTATTATTTTCGATAAAAATACATTTTAGAGACATTTTTAAGCTAACTGTAGGTAACGATTGTTGATTAATGAAAATCTGAAATCTATTTTATTATTTTAGATTCTTAGAAACTATCTATTATTAAAAAATGATGAGATCGTGCGTTTTTGTTTTACTGCCATCATCAGAATCGTTTTCTTTTTATTGCTTTAAATTTATTATTTTTTAACTAAAGCAATATCACTTTTTATAAGTTATTAACCAAAATTCGAAGATAAATCTTGTATCTGGGGGAGGGGGGAGGGAAAATAGTTCTGCACTCAAAAAAGCCACTGTAACACCGAGCTACAGAGAGAGAAAAGAAACCTGTCTGACATCGGTAAGACGTGGAAGAAATTTAGAAAAAGGGAATTGTAATAACGTTAATATAGAAATCACACGCGCAACCAGGAAGTTCTGACCTCGAAAAGGGAAGGGGAATTTCCATGGCAATATATTATGCATTCGAATATGTTCGTGCAACGCCCTATAATGAAGGGGAAAGAAACCTGTCTCACAATAAAAAGTAGTAAACAAATTTCAAAAAAGGGAATTTTAATGATATAGTTATAGAAATCACTCACATTGCGCGCGTACACGCAAACACACACAGAAGTGCTATCGTCCTGAAAGAAACAGGAAATTCCCATGGGAGTTAAGTTATACACTTGGTAAAAGCCCGTGCAACGCCGGGCTAAGCGGAGGGGAAAGAAGCAAAGTCAAAGTAATTTCGAAAAAGAATATTCGAAGAGCTGATTTTGGGAAGGGAAAATTTTAAACAAGGAAGCCCATGCAACACCGGACCATGCAGCCAGTTAGTAATATTAATTTGTGATCCAAGTGTCACCTACCCATGCATTATGTTTAGTACCCAATGCGTAGCTAGTCATGAGTGGGCCTTGTATCAAAATTCCTTAGGAGCTCTTTTCTGGATCCCTTAATATTTTACGATTTTTTGCTTGCGCATTTTAGGGCCCCTTATCCTTGATACTTTGGTAGCTGCGCCCCTGTTGGTAACTGGGATCTGAATAGCATTGAAATGTTTACAACTGTGTGAGAAAAATTGTGTATTTTGCACGAGAATTCGCAACAAAACATTCATTCAGAAACTGTTCTTGCTTAAATTTAGATTTCAACAGAGAATATGTTGCTTCTTCTTTATTATAGGTGTTTTCCCCCATGAATGCAAAAATGTATATTTTTCATTAGAAAACTATTTAATTTTGCAAGTCATTGGGCTAACTAACGAGTATAAAAATATCTCGTTGAACCCAAGATAGTAAGCAATAGAATATTCACAATCTACTTGGAAGTATATATATAAAGATAAAACGTTTTAATATTCTTTTATTATATTATAATAAAAGTTTGAAAAGTATTGCAAAAAATAAAGTTATTACATATAGTTAAAATTTTCGGTTTTAATGAATAAGATGATATTTAGATACCTGTAATTATAAAAACTTCAGAGAACATGAATCCATTTTGCATACATATTTATAAATTTCTTTTCGATTTTTTTACTGTGACTCGTGGAACCCCCGGGTAAGCCTTGTGGAACCCCAGGATTCCGTAGGACACAACTTGAAGACCACCGATATAAAAAAAAGATGCTAAAATGCGTTTGTTCACTCTGTTTCTCAAAACTTTGGTGGTTGCCCTCTCGTATTTCATCTTTATCTCCAGTGCTTTCTCACAACGCTAATGCGACCTTTATTTCAACCTTCAAACTGTGTTCCACTGAAACCTGAGGTTCCACAAGGCTTACCTAGTTGTTCAACGAGTCTAAATAAAAATTCGAATAGAAAAAGTAAATGTGCATGCAAAATAGATTCATGTTCTCTATGGAGTTTATATAATCACTAGAGTACATAAAATCGTGTTTCTCAAAGAGGGTCCCACGAGGAAATTTAAAACATAAATTCGGCGCTGGACAGCCTTTTTTTTCCAGTAATTTTCTGTAGTTTTTATTATAATAGATTAAAAAATTTGGCAGTTATAGAGACTGCCGATAGAAGTGAAATCTTAGAGCTTTTAGTATTAAAATTTGAAATTTCATAATGTGTGAATTAAAATTATCAACATCAATCTGGTTTTCACATCTATTGACACTCCGAGCAACAACTAAATGCACATGTTTATAAGGTTTTTTTTATTATTCAAATATATTATGGGCTATACAAGATCATGACAAAATATAAATACAATTCAATTAAAATAACAACAATTATACAATCATATTATTTATGGATAGTATTTGTATTTACTTAAATTTCAATGTACTTCATTTTTAACATTATTTTAATTGTTTGCATCATTGTCATCATTAATTTCAACAATACTCAGACTTTTTATACTTTCAATTATTTCATTTTGTTCTAAAAAAGATACAATAGGCATATGGTAACTAAAGTAAGAAAGGAAAACGTTTGATTCAAATTTATCTAAGTATGCGTAAAAACCGCATCGATCGTCGTTTTATATTTTTATTACTGAGTTTTCGATCGTTGGACATATTTAAATTAAGTGTTTCATTTAGAAATTCAATTAGTGGTAGATTTTTATCATCTGCAAAGTTAATATTGAAGTCTCCACTTAAAATCATCGTACATTATGATATTTTTCGCCAAATCTTTTTACGAGTATTTCAGAACCTTCTTTGTATAAATCATCAAATTTTCGAATAAAAATTGTTGTATCGTTTCTCATAGATTTTCCAGGCGAAATATAAACGGCAACCATTAAAAAGTATTGTCCATTCTCGGAATCGCAATCAGCAATGCACAGCATATATATATTGAACTTTTCACTAAATCCATTGAATTTCACTTATAAGATATAACGTATAGCTACACAAACAAAATACACTGCTGGCCACCTTAAATGCAACACCAAGAAAGACAAGAGATAGCACAACAAAATTTATTTTGTAGGTAACATGTTGACCAAGTATCAAATTATTAAATTTATAGACTTCTGTGAAGTGTGGTTCCTGCCAGAATCAGTAGCCAGAATAGCCACCATTGGTGGAGATCACCGCAGCCACACTATTCGGCATTGATTCAAAGAGACTTTGGATGTGTTCTTGGGTACAGAAGACCAAGCAGCTTCCGCACGTTGACAAAGTTGATCTGGTGTGGCAGCTGGGGTGTAATCTGGGTCAATCGTTGAGCAAACATGGACCACATGTTTTCTATCGGCGAATGATCCGGAGAGCGAACCGGCCAGGGAAGCAATTCAATCTGGTGATTGACGAAGAATCTTTGGAAAATGCGTACCACGTGTGATCACGCATTATCTTGTTGAAATATGGCTGTGGCCAAGCCCTGAAGGTAAGAAAGGACAACTGGCTCCAACACCTCGGAGATGTAGCGCTGGCTGTTTAAAGTACCGGCAATGCGTACTAGAGGAGTGCAAAAGTTATATCCAATACCTCCCCATATCATAATACCTGGTGCAGGACCAGTGTAGCGGTGCATAACGCAGCTGTTCAGCATCCTCTCTCCACGGTGTTTCCAGACTCGAATGCGACCATCGTGGTGTTTCAGACAGATGCGTGACTCGTCAGTAAAGACAACTTCATTCCATTCTGCCACCCACATCCTTCGTTCATCGCACCATTGGCGGCGAAACGTCTGTGGTTCTGCGTCAAGGGTAGACCAAGCAATGGACGTCTTGCGGACAGACCACTCTGCTGTAAACGGCGTCGAATGGTACGCGCAGACACTGAATGATGCGTTACAGACTCAATGTGCTGTGCTATGGTTCGTGATGTGACCGAGCGATCCGTCACTGCCATGCGCTCAATTTGCCAGTTCTCACGTGAAGTGGTGCACTGAGGTGGATGCGATCGACCACGTCTGTACGTCGTACCCTCCTGCATCCAACGGTCACATATCCACATTACAGTTGTTTGGTTTCGTCCAACACGACTACCGATTTCCCTGATAGATAATCCACAATCTCGGTATTCCACACTCGGTAGGCCACTCTGTCGAATTTGGATACTTGATTAAAAGCTGATCGTTGTTTTCTATGAGACATAACTGATCGTTTTTTGAAAAAAACCACAAGAAAAACACAATTGCCGAAATTGAAATCGTCGAAATCTCCAAGCCTTAAATAGCGCTTTGAGGTGGCGCCACAGGCGTGCGTGATGTGTGTCTGTGCTGAAATTCTAATCATTTGCATATCTCACCTCCGCTAATGCATATTGTAAATTTCATGTTATTTGCGTGCTTCCTTCAGGGTGCTGCATTTACGGTGGCCAGCATTGTACATTCAGACATATTAAAAAAATACATAACTATACTGATATAATACACTTATAAATGTATCGGTAGTACACAATAAATTTTATAATTTAACAATACTAAGTTAAGAACAAGTTTAGTAATTACCAGTGACCCATTGGTGGGCTGCCGTATATAAAATTATATACAAAAATAAATTCTTATCTTGATAATTTGTACGATTTAAAATTAATCCCTTAACTACCGATTAAAAGTTAAGCAATTCGCTCCCCAATGCCATCGTCTTCCACGCAGGCGCGCGATTGTGATATATTGGGGGGAGGGGAAAAAAAGTAAATATATAAATCAAATCCTCTGAAATATGTGTACATACTTTACAAACACTGTCAAGGTGCTTTTATTGGATTCCAAAGCCTTTGGAATAATTTTATGGATAGCTAGCAGAGCACAGAAAATATAATACTTCGGAAAGACGTATATATAGGTTTGGGGAAGTTAAAGCTTTGGCTGAGCGAAACGTTTATAAACACCAGTGGCACTTAAGACGTTTAAGTTGTATTGTAGCTTTATCGTCAAAGTACGGTATTATTGAATTCAATACATTGTTACTGAATGGTGGGAAGGGAGATGAAAATTATGATTAAAGATTGGGTCACAAATGTTGAAAGTTTGGGAAGATTTAGAACTTCGGTAAGCTTCACTAACATTAATAATACAATGCGAATATTGAAGTATTTTTCAAACAGGCTTTGTAATGAAAATAATTTAATCAAAATAACCTGCAAGATTTTTTTCACAAATATTTTATACCGAACATAATTACAAGGGACTACTTTTTAATGAAAGTATAACACTTTTACTAAAAAGGAAAATGGGCGCTGTTAATGAGCGTTGCAAAACGATAAGCAAAAATATCACTTCATTTTTTCTACTTTGTTTTTCTAAATTGTAAGACTACAGTCGGTCGATAAAATAGTTGAGCACCGTGACCCTTTCCAAAAATGATTGAAAATGGAAAACTACCTTTTTTTGAAAGAATCCTCGGCTCTTTTTGTCAGTCCTCCCTACGTTGTGGTCCCACGGCTCTTTTTTGTCAGAATCTTGTCCCTCTACGTTGTGTTTCAGGTCCCACGGCTCTTTTTTGTCAGAATCCCCTTTTCACCTCCCGTTGTGTTTTAGGTCCAACAGCTCTTTTTGAATCCATCCTGTCCCTTTTTCCCCTACCCCACTTTGAGAGTCCCACGGCTCCCTCTCCTGTTTTAAGTCCACCTTAGAATGGCTCTTTTTGTACGAATTTTGTCCCCTTTTCATCTTCTTTTTACCCTCCTGTTGCGTTTTATGCTCAAATCAAAATATGAAACAAAGTTGGTCTGAACGTAGAAATTCACCTTAGGATTGCTCTTTTTGCATGAATTTTGTCACTTATGTTGCGTTTTCAGCTCCACTCAAAGTCTGTCTCAAAGTCTATTAAACTTCCCGTCAATATCCTTATCGAAACTTTTTTCAAATTCTTCCGAAAAAATATTTTGGATGAGTGCGAGAAAAAAAAAGTTTCAACCCAGACGAATGATTTAAAACTGGGGAGGGGGGTGATTCACAAATGAAATGGAGACATGTCAGGGGGGTGATCCACAAATGAAATGGAGATGCTTCAAGCTTGGTGAAAGCAGCGACCCATGAAATGTAGGCATTTCAACGTTGGTGTATCGAGAAAACCAGGAGAATAATTTCATTGCCATCTCACGCTATTAGGCCTTCCAATCTTGGCGTGTCAAGGAGAACTCAACTGGCAGCCAGCAGGACAGTCCAATTTTTTTTTTGTGTCAAGTGTTTAAAAAGAGGCATTCCAATCTTGGTGCATCATGTGACCCGAAAAAAGGGGGACCCAGTCGTCATGCGTCCCCCAATGTTCGGAATTTTTTGAAGATTTTGGCTAAAAACATTTACCGATAAGACTGCCAGAATTTGGGAATTTTCAACATGACGCCAAATCCTGACAGTCTTGACGAAATACATTTAGCATTGACCTGTTGCCATGAAATTCTTTTTCCGTCAAAACTGCCAGATTTGGAATATCCAATACCAACCTGACAGTTTTAACAAAAAAAAAACAAATGTCGACTGCAGTCGGAAGCAATCTAATGTCTAGATGCTCACCTTTTAAATATTCTAATGAGGTCACGTGAAACGATTTCTATTGGTGGACGCTTTTCAACATTGAAACTAATCTTTTAACGTATTTTATGACATCTTGGTCCTCGAAACTATTTTTAATGTATCTTTCGTTAGAGTATAAGTTTTAAAAGAGAAACCCTCCAACGTTGGCACCTTCCTTAATCCAAAAAAAGGGGGAGCGAGTCGACTCTTGTGTCGACTCGGTCACCCTTTTTTGGTTCCATGGGCATTTTTAACAGTTAAATATTTTCGGTTTAGTCCAATATTTACAGTTTAATATTTACAGTCCAATTTTCCACACTTACTCTATTAAATAAGCCATTTGTTTCTGACATTCGGCCTGCAGGTTGTTGAAATGTTGCAGATGACGAGCAAAACGATAAGAATTTACCATGGTGCACTCGGATACATCATAATACTCGTGCATCTCATCGTGCAGGTGATTTGGCAGAGTACGGTCATGGAGGTCCTGGAACTTTGGCAGAGTCTCCAGGTGATGGTAAAGAGTCCCAGCTGCTCAAAGATTTTGCGCTGGTCGGTTCCCTTGACCACGATGAAGCCTCGATTTCCTTGCGCCAGGTGACAAAATTTGCCCCTGACGCAAAAGCTGAGGTATTCGAGGGGCACGGATCCAGGCAGGTGACTTTTGAGATGGAGACGTTCGTTGATATAACGATTGGCTCGGTCATCTTTCGAGGTGGTGATCAAATTGGAATGATCCACGCTGATGCACATGACTTGTGGATCCTCCGAAATGCTGGCAATGGAGACTTCGATGGGACAGGCTTACCCCCACGATGAAACACGTTGGCATGAGCAAAAAGGCTAGATGAGACATGTTACATTTGAGAAAAGGATGGCTCGCCTATTATATACTCTGGTGGGTCACGTGAATCGATTCCTATTGGCTGGCAATCCATATCATGAGATTTCTATTCGGTTATTCAATATTGACATACAAAAAAATAAAAAGAGGTTAGTAAAAAAAGTACAAATTTTTGAAAAAAGAGAGGCTCTCCAACCTTGGCACCTTCCTTTATCCAAAAAAAGGGGACCGAGTCGGCACTTGAGTCGACTCGGTCCCCCTTTTTTTGGGCCC
>BMAO01017718.1:0-47482 GCA_019973975.1 Trichonephila clavata
AAAGCCTTTAATGGAGAAAAAGCCCGACATAATTTGGATAGTTAGAAATTTCATTATATAAATATGCATGCTTTAAAACAAATAAAATTGCAAAGAAAAAGCAATTTACAAACATTTTTGTATTTACTGAATATAAAATAAATCAGAATTCATCCTCAAATATACATAATTGTGTAAGAAAAGGTTTTGTTTAATTTACAAACAATTGCAAAGAAACTTTTATAAATAATTTAAACAGGTATAAAAAGCAAAAATTATCAAAGATGTATACAAAATATTATTAAAATTTGCTATAAAATGTTTAGTCAAAGCCAAATACCTTTTACAAAGCCAAAAGTTTATCTAAACAATTGTACATTACTGAAGCTAGAAGTGTACATATGCATATAGAGGGCAAAAAGAAATATATTTGTTCAAAAACATTATTTTTTAAACCGTTAATTTTAAGAAAAAAGATTTTTGTATACATTGATAGATACGTCATTGATTGATTGATATACGTCGTTTATAGCACTGTCCCAGTGTGAATTTTTTCGAAACACGGCGCTGCACACAGTCCAACATTACAGTCTTTACATTCAAAACGTGTTTTTCTTCGAATGCGTTTTCCGTTATCATTTTTCTTAAGGTTGCATACGACACATTTTCGTGGTGGTTTCTCTTTTTTCTTGAAGAGTCACTTTTCACATATGAAGCCATTATGAAGCACATATTTCCATTCATGCCTTCCAATTAAACGGACTACATTTTCAGAAATTTTAGAGGTAACAAAGTTTCGAGAATCGGAATTACTACTTCCTTCTTCTATCAATCGTTCAATCAGTTTCATTCGAAAACCAATATGATTTAAAATACCGCCATTTTTTTTATAGATAGTGAAGGAATTAATTCCCACACAATTTGATTTAACAAATGTCGAAAAATCTTCTTGTAGTATTTCCCTTGTTGATTTCGGGCAACAGGATAGTAGGATAGACACTGGTCTGATCTATCAACACTACCCATGGTGGTATTATAAAACACCGCTGCTTTTGATTTCATTTTCACAGAATCCCGTTTCTTAGCTTTCACTTCCATCATATCAGTGTTATGAAAAATGCTAATCATATGCAGGTGTTTTTTGTCCTTGTACTTCAAAACACACATTTTTTCCCTTTTGGAAGCCATAATTTCCACTTTCTTCACTTTAGAACTTTTTAATGAAACAGGTAAACCTTTTCGAGGTAACGGACTCGTGGCTGGCGTATCATGAGTTCTAGCTCATTACCACTGAAGAGCCGCCGTGTAGGGGAACGATGCATGTTAAATCTGTCGAGAGCTGAAACGTCCCTCTGTTGGTGTGGTGTGGTAGTTAGGAGAAGGGGAGAGGTGCTAGCACAGGTGTCATCCTCGTCACTTGACCATGGTTCAAAATGACGAGGTTCGTCGCCAAAAGTTCTCGAGTATAGCTGAACAGAGCGACGTTAATATTCACTCACTCATTCAACCAAATTGTATGAAATTTACGGAATAAATGAAAAAATATTAGAAGTGGAATATATTAAAAATTCAATTTTAAATTTTAAATATCCAAAGAATTATTAATATTTATGGTAAATATTTTTCAACTGCGTACGCGAGATACATACATAAATATATTTTTCGAAATTCAAATGCAGAATTTCAGTGCAGCTAATATAAAATTCCTGGTTTTGTATGGTTAAGATTACAAAAAATGTCCAAATTTTAATTACTTGTTCTTCAGCCAATCTCTATAACAGAACCTAAATGATAAGGGATTTTGCATAAATAGATATTTTTTTAACTTGAATTTAAAATGGATCTTTATATTTATTTATTGACGCAAATGTCAACTGTAAATTTGTCCAGGTGCTTTTCATTTATCTTTGCCCAAAGATTCAAGCTTAAAAATTTGATCTTGTTGTTCCCATTCTCTTTGAAGGAAACTGAAGTTCAGACATTAAAAATTCTATTATAATTTGTTATCTATATAATACAAAACTAGGGATTGTATGTAAGATACTCTGAACACTGGCTTTGATATTATGAAAAACTAAAGGATTTAAATATGTTTTTTTTTATTTTTATCAATGCGTACAAAATTTTTGCAAGTTCTGTTGTACAGAAACTTAAAAATTATTCATGTTTAGAATTTTAAAAGTTTAACAGGTTTTAAATTTTGAACATTTTTTTTTATAAATTTTTGACACAAACGAAATAATTCCTTTAAAAAAAATAGAAGTATTAATTAAAATAAGAAAAACGAAACTGTAAATTATCCTCATTGTTTTGATATATACTTTGAATTTAAAAATAGATATATCATAGATATTTTTAGAGATACATTATAAAAAAAAACTTAATTCTACTTGAGAATTTTAAGGTAAAAAAAAAAAATGTGATTTTGTCAAAAGCTACCATTTTCCTTCTAAATTAGTTGAATTTCAAATTAATATTAAATCAAAAGTGAGTATATCATCTATATTACTTATGTGATGGAACTTAAAAAAATGATTTAAATGAAAGATTTATAAAAACGCTTAGATCGTGAAAACTACATCAAAGAATTTATTTAATTCAAACCCAAAAAATATTTCAAGTCAAGTTTACTTACAAACTTTAACTGATAGTCCGTACGCTCTGGAGGTTTTAAATTCTTCCCAGTTTTATACGATTGCTGCAGGGGAAGAACGGGGCAAGCCATAAAACTTCCTGTCAGAGTCCTTTGTGTCACCCCAACCCTCCCTAATTATCCTTCAAGATGTTAAGCCTTTAAAGGGGGAAAAGGATTTCGGAAAAAGACGTCTCTAACACTTTCGAAGCGGTTACTTGAGGAGGAAAAAACACGTTTGGTGAGTCCACGGTCTTACGGGAAAAAACGTGTGGTGCGTTTTTGAAGCATCTCAGGATGGCAGAAAAAGACGTTTGGAACGCTTAAAGGGTTAATTATATCCTTTATATTTTGCTTTGTAAATGAAAGTAAAGAGTTTTATTGGCTTCTATCAATTTCCAAAATTGAACTAACCTCAAAATAATGTGACAAAAAAAAAAACGATTTGGGGCTGTTTTTTAGATTAAGCAACTTTTTAGAGGACGGCGTCTGTGTGTGTGTCTGAAATTGATAATACAATTTTTACTGTTTGTGAATTTTTAGATACATGTGTCTAAATAAAAGAGTTTCATATAATGGAACTTAAGTGTAATATATACATATATATTTATATATAGTTTTAAAATAAGATGCACCAAACAAACACTTTTAAAATAAAGTATATTTTAAGAACTCTATCGTTCAAATATAGCAATCAAGAACTCTTGAACTTTTCATTGATCATAATAAAAAATAAAAAAAACTAGAATTAAAAACACATGTTTTTATAAAAAGTACTTCAGAGCGTTAGTCATAAATTGGGTGAGTCATGGAGTTGGGAATATGTAAGGGAAGAGATGTGCTAAGGGCCGTTGCAGTAGCCGAATGTTCATGGTCACTTCCTTACGACCAACGTTGTCGAGTAGGAGATGCGAGTCCTGAAAATTCGTATCCCCTACTAAACACAATTCTGAAGCCGAGTTGAGACGATACTTCTTCAATTTTTCGACCCTGTAAGGCATGGCATGGTTTCGAAATTTGGAAGTAGGTAGCCGGTCAGGATTTCGTCCTTGTCACATGACCTTGAATCATGCTACAAAATAAAGCAACACTAAGGATACTGGTAACAAACGTTACAACTCTGAACATCAGTCAAGTGTCAAGGACGACACCTCAGATGACATCTCCTCTCTGAGCTATTAAACCCCACTGCGGGAAATCTTTTAGGACTGATTTGATATGAATCAGATCAACACGTGGTCTTCGGAACCAGTAGCACTCGAACCCACGAGTTTCCGGCCACGAATCCGTAACCATAGGCTACTTTAGCCCGCCTCTCAAGAATGGAAGTTGGCTTGGTAAGGAATTCAGGAGAGTCAGTTTCTGAATCAGGTATCATTCTTGTCCCTGATTCAAATTTCCGAGGTTCGTTACCTGATGGACCTGTGTTTCTCTAGAGCACGCGAATTTAAGAAACAATTACACTCACTCACTGAAGATACCTCGAGGAATATTTTTTAGAGATCTCGTAATTGTTGACCCATTTTCAAGTCACGAGAAGTACACTTCTCGTGATACGTGTTGCAGATAGAGCTCGTGGTTCTGTAGCAAAATCAAATGACTTGGTAGTCATCTTGAACCAAGGTGTAGTGATGTAGACGAAATTTATAACCGCACTTCCTTTTACTTGATAAGGACTTAGCGATAAATGATAAAAATATTCGTTCAGTCAAAGGTGTAAAAATGTCTATTAAACAAAAGCTTTAAGAACTTCATATAAGAAAGCTACTTTTTCTTGGTTGATTGAGTGTATATTAATTTCGCTTCGCACGCGGCTATAGACTAACTCGTAATCTTTACTGAAGGTCAAAGAGGATGGCACTTGAACTGTCACTCCATTATCCAAACTTCCCCACAACACTTATTTGAGAAATTGGAACGTATTTAACGCGCCTCAGTTACAGAATACGGCATTTCTTTGGGGGCGTTAACACTCAAACCTCTGACTCGGTAACGATCCTAGCAATCTACACCAACACTTATAAAAAAGCCGAAAATTGTACATAGTTATCAGAAACTGGCAACACGTTAATTTTCTCCTGTATAATAGGAAAAAGAAACTACTGAATACACATATATAAATTGAATTTATGTACTTGTAGAGAGTTCTTTGAAAAGTGTTTTTTAGCAGTCCCCTATTTAACATTTGCGTGTAGAATGTTCAGAGACGAAGGAAAAGTCTTCTCTTACTTTTGTCCTGATTGCAAAGAAACAACAGATGAAAATGAAAAAACATTTTTTGGTATTAGGGGACATTTTACATGTACTCAGTGTGGACATGAGTTTGAAGCTGGATTCAAGAGAGAGGAAATTAAATCAAGTGACACGCCATCTCATCGCTGTGATAGTTGTGGTAAGACGTTTCGAACACGTTATCTACTGCTGTATCATACGTATGAGCACACGCAAAACTGGCCGCACCAATGTGCATACTGCCACAAAGGTTTTGCTATAGCTTCTGCTCATGCTCAGCATTTAAAGAACCGCGATCGATTGCGTACATTTCAATGTAACAAATGTTTGTTTTTTTTTGGAACGAAAATTTGCTTAAATGTATTGTATTCAGGAACTTTTGTCTTTCGTTGTCGAAAGTGCTCCGCTGGACCGAGTCCCGTAGAATAAGTGACTTTCTAAAATGTGTATTGATATATTATTTGTGAGTTTTAGTGAAATGGATTCATTGCTTAACTGAACGAGCTTTTATTGAAGCAACCAAATAGTGACGAAATAACTTCCTTTCTAATCAAATTGACTTGTAGAAATGTTTGAAGAATCAAAATTTTAAATTATCTCATTAGATAACTTTTTATAAATTTTAATGTGTTTTTTTTTTTGTTCGGGATTTTGTGTTTTTTACAAAAACAATCTTCGTGCAAGAAGGCTTGTAATGGTTTGAATTGCGTGTTTGCTGTTTTTTATCGGAAATAAATTGTAGTGAATTTTTAGTACGCCTTCTGGTTTACTTTTTCTTTGTACTAATTTCAAGTACATTATGCATTAAGAATATTAAAGAAATACCCTGTCATTGTTACA
Organism: Trichonephila clavata; assembly: GCA_019973975.1. Classification (NCBI taxonomy): domain Eukaryota; kingdom Metazoa; phylum Arthropoda; class Arachnida; order Araneae; family Nephilidae; genus Trichonephila; species Trichonephila clavata. The sequence goes on from BMAO01017718.1 coordinate 5,684, forward strand.
CAGAATTAGATTTTTCTGAAGAATCGGAACTGTTCAAATTAAATGAATGAGCATAATTTAACGTTTAACAACAAATATAAAATTCTTTGTAAAATAGGTTTTAATATAATTCTCATATAAATATTTCTGTGTAATTTATGTATTTACTTGCCTCATTGTATTTTCGCGGGTTTGACCTATAATTTTTTTTAAACATATTACAAGTGTATTTTCAATAAGGCGCTGAGAACTTGATTTGTGAAACGTACCCTTCTGAAAAATCTTTTTTTTACATATTTTTGGTCTGTATTTATATGAAACTTATATTTGGGCATTTTCATTCGCGAGTGGAAATTTTATAAAATTTTTTTATTAAGATTTATTGCCGGTTTAATTATATTAAGGGGAAAATGACATTGTGTTCAATTTATTTGATGCGTCTTATAAAACCTTTGCAGAGTTCGTCTGAAAATAAATTAATATTCTTGAACTATTTTCATGTGTTAAATTTTACATTCTTAAATTTTGGATGAAAAACTTTTATAGTTATGGCGGGATTTTTGAAATTTTTTTTCCCCACCTTATTGAGGAATGTGTGCAACTGTTGGGGTTTGAGATCAGGATACGCTTTATACTGCTCCCTTGAATATACATTTGTATGCAAAATAAAAATATTAGGAATTTAGAAAATAAAAATGCTGACTTAAGATGAATAGCCGTTGAAATCCGTGTCTTAAATGAAAAGAGATCCTGTATATGTTTATTTTTCTAAAATCCTGCAATAACTTTACTTTTATTCTAACAATTTACAAAATTGAGCTATGGAAAATGGGAAAAATAATTCGTGAATCCCAAAACATTTTTTGATGCGTGCGTCTGAGGTTCTTCATCTAATTTTTAATTTATCGAGACTTTCTAAGATCTGTTATAAAATTTAGTTCCGTGCACGAGGAGATTTTTAAAAGTGTGGATCGGTTTAAAATAATATACTTGAATAAATTAATCTCTCTAACTTGGGATAAAGTAATATTTTATGAGCTTGCGGGATTTTTATCTTTGCTTCGAATGGGAGTGCATAACCGGAAAAATTTATTTAGGGACGAGACGTTGTGTAATAATGGGAGTCTGCAGAAGGGCTCAAACTTTAGAGTAATGGAATCAAATGGATAGTAAGGTTGGAGAGAAAAGCCCTTAAATCCCTCAAACTCTGTTCATATACTAGTATTAGAGTATACTAGGATTCAAGAATCGTATATCATTTTTAGATGTGGACCTCTTGAGATTATTTACCTAATGTTTACCTTATGGAGACTTGTCAGCTTATAGGGTGCCGCACTAAAAGGAGATACCTGCTTCCGGGAATGTACTAGGTCTGCATTGGTAAAACACAATCCGTAGCCCATTAGAAATAAAAAATAAACAAATAAAACCTTATGGAGACTTTCTAAAATCTGTGTCATTGTAAAAATTAGTCCTGTAGACGGGGATTGGGTTTTGTTTTTGTATTGGGTTTAAAATAAAATATTTGAATAACTCAATTTTGGATAAAGTAACATTTTTAAAGAATTCGGTTATGTCTTTCACTTTGAAGGGGAGGTTCCGACCCGAGAAATTCATTTGGCGATAAGTATGTGTAATAATAATCATTTGAAGTGGTCAAACTTCAAAGCAATAGAACCAAATGAATTGTTAATATCGGGAGAAAACACTGAAAATTAGCTTATCTATTAGTAAGTTTACTGATGCGCAAGTGCTGAAATAATCTAACCGACAACGCACCTGTATACAGCATGGGTCTAAGTCTAGTGTTCAACCAATTTTTTAAAAAATTAATTTTTACGGTTAAATAATTTTTTCACAGGAAAAAGAACGTTAAATATTCAGTGATATTTTAATTTTACAGCAAATATTCTATTTTTAACTAAGCAAAATTGCCAATGTTTATTATTATACTGGGGCATACCAGATAAATAGACCAAAATTATAATTATAATTTACTTAATTGTTTTCAATTCCATTTACCTATTAATGGTCATAAAATTTTTAGTTCCTACCTAACAGGCTCTAACCAAGCAGTGTTCACGTGAATTTTAGAGATCAGAGGTTTCTCTGTAGAATACACAGTTTGCTCCATTGGAATGAGGAACCAGTAGAATAACATATTTAAGTTACTGTACTAGAATATAAATTTTTTCAGCAGTTTAACCGATTTTTTTGCAATATAACTTCTGGAGGCTTTCAGTTTATTTCTGGATGATAACAAATGATTGAGTTAAATTCTTGTAATAAGGCTACACAGTACCATTTTTAAAAAAAAAATTCTTGGAGACAGTAACAGTAAAAACAATTCATATTTTATATTCATATTATATTAAGTTGATTCTACTTATTCTGGCCTAATTGAACTTTTATTTGTCCCTAACAGCCTGATACCCAAGTAACAATACGGATTTAGACGGTGCCATAGCACCATTGATCAGATATTATTTTTCTCCTGAAATGCCAGGGATTATCAGAACTTAAGGCCAATTAATCACACCACTGCTATACTTTTAGACACTTCCAGGGCCTTGGACAGAGTCTGGGGATAAAAATTTAGTACTAAACTTCATCACGTTTTTGGTATTTGGGGGAAAATTCTGCCTTGGATCTCAGATTTTTTACAAAATAGATTAATAAGAGAGAAATATAGAAATACACTTTCTGATCCTTTTGGATTGAGACTTGGCCTACCACAAGGGTTCATTCCTAAGCACGATACTGTTATATTTAAATGTTTCTGTTCTTGAGGAGGTAATCAATAAGTATAGAAGTATTGGTCTCTTTACTGACGATATTATCATTTGGTATTCGGATTCTGACATAAAAAAATAGACTAACTTTAATTCTGCACTTCGTCAGGTCTATACCTTTGCTATAAACAGCAAAAAAAATTATTTTTAATGCCTAAAAAGTTAGCTTTTTCCCTACCAATAGACATCTCTATAACTATGAACCAACTGTTTTTGTGAGTGGCAGTGAATTAAATTACACAAAAAATGCCACATTTGGGTTACATTCTGGACCCGGAGATTTTGAGTAACGGACATATAGAGGCTCAAGTAGTCAAATGAAGGAAAAGACGTAACATTCTCAAATATATTTCCGGATGTGACTGGGGCACAGACGCTAATACCCCGAGAACAACCTGCACCTTACTGGTCAAACCAATTTTGGAAGACGCCTTTCTAGTGGGTTTTTTTTTGTGCTTCTGAGCTAACTTATATAAATTTGAAGGAGTGCAACCAAGTGCCGCAAAAATAATTACTGGCCTTCGTAAAAGCTTCCTTGATAACTTTGTTTTGTATGAGAGTGATTAACCGCCCCTTTCTCTGAGGAAAAGTTATAGCCTGGTAAAATATTGCAATAAGTTATCTAGCTACAATGACCAGCACAGAACTTCTGCCTATCTCTATTTTTGACTCAATAACAAAGGATTAAAGAAACATAGCCCTTTTTCCTTGGCAGTTGATATGGGCTTATTCTCTGGTTATGTAGAGAACCCTCACTCCTTAAAATTATTTTCCCATTTTATGATCGAATACATTTCCAGACTGAGCTATTGGCCAGATGTCAGAATTCAGACATCAGACCTTCTCATTTTGTCTGACCAGAGGTCAGACAAAATGTCAGATATTCCAGAGCAAACTTGACAGATTTCTCTAAAGACAATTCATGGCTTCCCTCATTCGGCATTAAAAATCTATACTGATGACAGCATGGGCGGAGGTGGTATATCTGGAAGCGGCGTGCCCATTGATACACCTGATTGTACATTTGACATCAAGATTAGGAATATTAACTACTGTTCTGTTTTTAGGTCTGAACTTATTGCAATTTATAAGGGACTGCAATTCATTGACACTGCTTCTGACATTGCCTTCAGGGACATTTGGATTTTAACTGACAGTCGTGCTTCTATAGTGTTTGTAACGCGCGCTGGCATGTAATTCAGAGTAATCTTAACAAAATATTTTCACAAATGTTTGAAACATAAATCATTTATGTACAGATACTAACTTACGCTACAAATCTCTAGGTTTATATATAAAATTAATTTTTTTGGTTTTAAATTGGAGAAGTTAAGCGAGTTTTAAAGCCGCCTAACACACAAGACTCAAATACCGTAATATAGCACTGAACTGAACTTAATGGAGCAGCAGCTCATAAAGCCCAAGGCCTCTTGTGCCTATCTCAGTTTACGTGACCTTGAGTGCTGGGGTACATGTACAAATGTTTCGGTCAAGTGGTCAGTCTTGCGCGAAAATCTTAGTGTTCAGTTCCCAAGCAAGATTGGTGCTCCTTTAAAGAACGATTGAAGGGATGAAAGGCCGAGTCGATCTTGTCCAGCCTGGGATTTGAACTAAGGACCTGTGACGTGGAAGCGCGATACACTACCACTCAGCCATTAGGACTTGTAATATAGTACTACTGTATGTTTAATATAATGTAGTTTTGGCACATCCATGGAAATATTCAGTTTTATTTGCTATACTAGTAGTCAGAGAATACTTGCATTCAGAAGTCTTATCTCAGTACAGTGAAGGGCTGGTTTTTAAATATATCATTTTCAGTAGTATTCCATCTCTTCCAAGTATTGTTTCTCATAGCAACCTGAAACAGTCTTGGCCTTTGCATTTTCTCAACAGAGAAAAATTAATGAAAAAGCTTCTAAGTTATATAAACTATTTTTTAAACCAAAAAATGGTCTTGAAATCAATTTTAATTAAGAAACTTTGAGAACTCAAAACTGTCAAAGCACAATCAAGCAGAAATGATTTTAATAATGAAAATGGAAATTAATAAACATTTCACACTGGAAGACTTTATTGTGCTCAAAAACATTTTTAATTCATTCAGTTTAAGAGTGGAAAAATGCTTTAAAATAAAACCGAAACCTTACCGATATTATGGGACATTAAAATAATTTAAGATTACAGAGAAAAAGTTTATATTTTCCTACTCTAATAGGTCACATTCTTTTTTTGGTTACACTTTTGCGTTTTAAGTCTTGATTTTTGGGAAAAAATTACCACATTTGATTTTAATGCAGGAACTATCTTCCAAAGTTAATAGTGTTACGAGCCGAGGTGTGCTTAAAAATTTAATATCCATTTTTTCAGGATTACTTCAGAGTTAGATTTGATTTTCAAGATGATAAAATAAAGCAAATTTTTTCAAAAGTCCTTTTTTAATTTCAATGCAAAATGTTAATTGTTCCTCACGTAAAGTCAAAATTGTCTACAGCACCATACTACACTGAAAAGCAAAGACAAAGATTTATATTAAATTTTGAAAATTTGTACTAACAAACAACTTTTTAAATTTCCACGATTTTGGCTGTCCTATATTGTTATAGATTTAAATCAACGTACGTTAGAAAACAAATTTTTTCCCAATATGAACATAAAAAAATCAAAAATAACTGAATTGATCAAAAATTAAATCTAAGTTTGTGCTTTGGTCTCATTTATTATATTATTTTTAAATTTCCCTTACTTACACTTGCATTAAAAATAACATAATAATCTTATAAGTAAAATTTTTTCGCCTTTTTATTTATTCCAAAAGTTGGAAGTGGCACGCAAAATTATTTTTTTATCTGAAAATAATCTTCCTACAAGGGTTGCCCCCCCCCCCTGTTTTAGAGAGAGGGAGACCAGCTCAAACATCGCTATCATAGCTTGATTGTTGCTCAAAATTACGGGGTCCGTCGCAGATATTCAACACGCGCGTATTTCTTTCTATTTTAAAGTTAATAAAATACTTCTAAAGAGTTAGTAAAAAATAAGTATAATATACTTATATATCCAGGATACTTAAAAGTTATTTTTAGATTTTTTCGAGGCTACATAATTCATTTAGCTGTTTAAAATTTTATTGTTTTGTTGCTATGAATGATCAATTAATGGACTTGATTCATATGACCGCAAAATCAGATGCTAAACAAATAGCCACGCGTTTCAATCGTATTTGATTCGACTGAGTATTTAGGCGGCCTTTTCGGATTCGGTTCAACTATCATATAACAAAATGAAATCTTTTCTTTCCTGTAACTTAAAAAGCAAATCATTTATATTTTTATTCATGATAACTTTATAAATATTTTTTTAATTTCATATTAATATATCTTTATTTTTATTACAGAATTACAATTTGTAAATTTTCAGAACACCTATCGTTAATTATGTTGCTTGGCTATCGACTCCCCCCCCCCCGGTCGACAAAAAATTGACATTGCCAAGTCTGCCCCCCTTCCCCTGTTCTACACTTGAATGCTTAAATTTAAGTAAACAGAGCATTGTTCAATTGAATGATCCATAATTTTTTGAAACACAATTGTCTGACAAACTAATTACAAAGCCTAAATATATACAAAACACAAGAGACGAGGTCAAAGAACTAAAGTATAAACTAAGCTTAAATTTAATACTTTAAACTAAAACTACGTATATATTTAACAGCAATACGAAAGGCAAAAGACTAGAAAATGTATTAAAAGTATTTAGAGTACTAACAAAAATTAAAGAATGTAAAATAATAATGTAAGAAAATTCGAAAGAGTTAGCGCACAACCACAAGTGTAATACGATCAGCTGTGGTGTTGTTGTTTACTTGATCACCCATTAATAATCACGTGATGAGGTCAAAAGATCGTAGCGCCCTCTAGTAATGAATCGACCCCATAGTGTATTACGTCGTACTACGAAGCTGTACAAGGACTAATAGCAATAGACATCGCAGTTTTTAGCAAATGTCAAGTGAAAAGGACGACACCTGAATCGGTATTCCGCAGTTCAAAATTCCATTAATCGTCAAATTGTTCATTTCGAGTGTCAAAAGATTCAACGTGTGCATTAGCTCCTCAACTCGGCCAGTCTTCAGTAGTATCCGAACTCAAACCGACGACTCGACCTGCTACGAGTTTGAGACCATGGCCACTCAGCTATCGCAGCATCCTATAAACTGTTGCACATGAAACGGAATTGGATCCGAAAATACTTCCGAGAGGTGGAAATTAGAATAAACGGTTGTCTTTCTGTTGCGATATCCATCGCTAGAGACTTTTGTATCACTCGAGTGAGTGTTTTATGAACGTCACACTCCAACGATCTCATCATTTTGAACCATGGTCAAATGACGAGGAGAATACTTCAAATGACACTTCCCTTTTCGAAATTCCACACCACACGAACGAGAAGACAGAGACTTGACAGATTTAAAGGGCGTCAGTCCCCTTTACAACAGTGGTCGCCAATCCAGGGACTGGTACCGGACCAAGGATTTAATGGTACCGGTCCGCACAAGGAACATTAAATTATTTTTCATTGCTAAGACTTTAGGAATGTTAATTTAACCTATAACTTCCCGCATCTCTGATTCAAAGTTTGATACCAATCAACATGCTGGACAATTCTTGTTCTTCGAAAGATTTCCATATATATGTATTTTCTTATTTATAGATCTGACTGGCAAATATTTGTAAAATTCCGAGATACCCACTGCAATGAATTTTGCTTTCAAATTTAAGTTACATTGAATCTCAATCTATTTGCATTTGGATGGGTACAGAGTCTACACTGCTATCCAAAAGTTAAGCATAAATTGAAAAATGCGAAAAACATGGAGTAAATATTCCTAAAATTATTCCAAATTTCTTGCGAATATTAATTGGGTGAAAAAGAACCATTGGGTTTATGCAAAACTTTTCAGTCGACTACGTCCTGCACGAAACACCGGCGCATGTCGAAACGCGGAGAAACCGATTCACGCAGCATAGGTAGTTCAGACAAGTTTCGTGCAACTGCTGTGTGAAGGAACGTTGTTAACCATCAAACAAGGTGAATTATGGTACAAAGACGCCAATTGGACATGTTTACGAAAGGAAGAATAGTTGGAATGCTGGAATCCTCACGATCACAAACCGAAGTGTCTCTAATTCTGAATGTGGACCAGTCTGTGATCTCAAGACTGTGGCAGAGGTTTCAAGGAACGGGAGATGTTACCCGACAACCAGTTTCAGGTCGACCAAGAGTCACAACCTATCGCCAAAACCGATATCTGGTAATAAGTGCACGACGTCAGAGGGGGAGTACTGCCAGAGCACTGGGTTCGGCGCTTACAGTCGCCACAGCAATACGAATTTCGAGACAAACTGTTTACAGGAGACTCAATCATGCTGGCCTGTATGCCAGAAGATCAGCAGTTTGCATACCCTCACGTCTGCGCATAAACGCGCTCGTTTGAAACATCAACATTGGGGTGTGGGAGAGTGGGCCAATGTGATGTTCAGTGACGAGTCCCGGTTTAGTCTGAGTAGTGATTCTCGGCGGGTAACAATATGGAGAGAACGTGGAACACGTTTTGAACCAAGAAACATAACGGAAAGACATTATTTTACATCAAGGGGAGTAATGGTAAGGGCAGGCATAATGATGGACGGCCGCACAGACCTCCGTTTCTTTGACACGGGGTCTGTGACTGCTCAAAGATACAGAGATGAAGTTCTTAAACCTTATGTTCGCTTGTTTTGAGATGATGAAGGTCCTGACTTCATATTTATGGATTATAATGCACCATGTCACTGAGCGGTGCTGATTGATGACTTCCTTGAAACGGAAAACATCCAGCGCATGTCGTGGCCTGCAAACTCCCCTGATTTAAATCCTATCGAGCATGTATGGGATATGCTCGGGAGACAAATTGCAGCCCTTTCTCCAAGAACATTGGAACCGTTTGAGCCCACAACTCATTCATCATCTCATAGTAAGTATGGGAAATCGCTGTGCAGCGTGCCTGGCTGTCAGAGGTGACCACACGCCTTATTAAACTGCAGCATCAGTGTTTTATTTAACGTTTTCTTTCATTTTTTCTTTAAAGTGTGAATTCTTGCTATGCTCAGGTTTCTTTCAAACTGCTATTTTGGATAATAAAATTAATTATCATTCTTTTGATTTGCTTCCTTATTTTATAACCATTTTACACTCGCATATCACGTTTCCCGCCATTCTGATTTACAGTAGCTTCTTTATTCACATAAGTATCAATTATGCTTTACTTTTGGACACCAGTGTATATTTACTTATAAAATAGAAGAAAACAAACAAAATGTGTCTCCCAAAGAATTAAAATCTTTGTCTTGTTTCATTTCAGTTCAAAGATTTGAAATTTTTCTGCTTATTTTTGATACGATGCAGTATCCTCTAAACGTGATTTGTTCATGTTGCACGGAGGTGCTTTAAATCATCGTTTTTCATTTGCTTTTCAGAGCGAACGAGCATTTGAATGCTTTCATTGTATTAAACGTGTTCGTAATGGTCTGATCTTTTCCTTGCAACGATACATTTAAATCGGTTAAGTGTTTGGTTGTATCAACCATAATAGATAAATCTTACAACCGTATTCGATCGGAAAACAAGCTTGTATTTCGGATTTTAGTTTTTAAAATCTGACATACTTTTTTGAATTCTAGAATATTTTGAGAATCTTGGAGTACGAGGACCAACCGCACTTGGAGCCACTGCAGGAATCAATAAGCGTAATATGAACTATGCAATGATTCTATAGAACCAATGGGTCATTTTTCCGAGAAGAAAATATTTTCTCTTACGGTGCACCATCCGTACTAGAGCTGGAGAACTGAGACCCATATTATTACACACTGACTACATTTATATAAAATTTAAGCAAATTAGTTTTTATAGCTAAATACTGTTATTTAAGTAGATACCTTATTAATAAATAATCTATATATTTCAGCTTTTCGTTTAACAACAAATTACTGTTAATTACTAAGCAATTGAACATATAATCAGTTTTTCTTAAGGCCTTTGTTTGTATGTTTTAAAATTATTTCAACATTTTTCATCGATCAAAAAATCAGTAGTTAATAACTTTGGATATATTTTAGATATCATTTATGTTTAAGTATCGTATTTAACCCAATTGTGGTATATTCAAAGAAAATGTAAGCATTTTGTTTAATAACACCGAAAATATAAGAATTTATATGATTAAAAAAAATGTTTAGCGCGGGATTCTACCTATCATATTTTTACTCTGCGTAACTTTGTTATTTTATTACTTATTATTGTGTGCCGATGCATTGGGTGGGTCACAATAATGTTCGTTTTGGGCCTCGTGCGGACCGTGATTTTGACACCCCTGTTCTAGATGATTCAAAGTGAAGAGAAATTTCAATTTTGCGTTCAATAAAAGAAGAAATGGATATATTTTGATAAGATTAAGTACTTGTGTATAGGTGATATAAAAAACCAAAGCGGTTCATTAACATATGAACCGCTTCTCAATGTTAGTAAATGAATGTGTATTAACTCCACACTAAAGCAAAACGAGCTATTGGCAACGGACCTTGTAATTTTGAACCATGGTCAAGTGACGTGGACGGCACCTGGCACAGGCTCCCTCTTTTCTAACATTTACACTACGCAAACGGGAGGACTTTGAGCCACATCACAGATTTAACAGCTTTCAACCTTTTACATGGTGGCTTTTCAAATGCATCATGACACTCCAACCACAAAATCGTGACCATAACCACTATGATACCACGATCACCTTATCACCGTTAGAAAAAGAAAAGTTACAAAAAATAATAAGTTAGCAGTAAGATTCGACTTTTTTTTACAATTATATAACTTTCACATCGTGAATTAATGTTGGTAAAAGAACAATTTAAGTCCTCTGAGAGTCCTACAGAATTCTTGATTTCGGGTACTGAATGGTTTCGCCAAGAGGAAAAGGAATTGCAAAATTCCTCCTAAGAGGATCCTAAATATTTGTTTTAGGTTCATATCTGGAGATCTTTTTGACCACTATCCCTACGAAAATCCTAACTTTCGAGAAATTGGCCAACTTAGAGGGGAGCCTCATAAGGACAAGTGTTGTCTTTCATAAACGCAAAAAATTAACCAATTATACCACCATTGGAAAGTTGAATAAAGAGCATTAGATTCCAAATGCAAATGCCAAAAGTAATTACAATTTAATCGAAAATCATGTAGATTTGTGCACTGCAACATGATTCATCCTCCAAATACCCCATAACAGTAAATTTCTTGGAACTTAATTGGTTGCGTTAGCTTAGTGGTTGTGGTTACAGACTCATGGCAGCCCAGTTAGGATTTCAAGCTCTTGGGCCACTGAAGACCATGGCCATAGTAGCCTAGTAGTCAAAGTGACGGACTCGTAGCCGGCGTATTGGGAGTTCGAGCCTGGTACCGCTGAACACCCACCATGTGAGAGGGCGATGTCCGTTAAATCTGTTGAGGCTCATACATCCTCCCATTGGATTGATGTGGAAGTTTGGAGAGAGGGATGCCAGCTCAGGTGTCGACCTCATCACTTGACCATTGTTCAAAATTACTAGGTCCGTCGTCAAAAGCCAGCTGAATAGTCCGACGTTAATATTCACTCACACCCCTGAGAACCCGCAATGTAGAGGGGCTGATGCATGCCAAATCTGTCGTGGCAAAGTCCACCCGCTGATGTAGTGTGGTAATTTGAGGAAGGGTGCCAGCTCAGGTGTCATCCTCGTAACTTGACAAGAAATTCTAAATCACGAGTCCCGCTGCTAATAGCTCTCGTGTTACTTTAAAATGGGACGTTGATAAACACTCACTCAGAGACTGGGCGCCCACGGAGAGAAGCCGTTTCTTTTGAAACGTGAATTCAAGATCTGGTACCAATGAGGACCCTCCATGTAGAGATACTGATGCTCGTTAGATATACTGAGGCCCATATCCAACAACTGTCGTCCTCGTCACTTGACTGCGTCGCAAAATTAGGAGGTAATAGCTCTCTTGTGGCGTTGAAGTCCATCCATTTTGGGATATCGTGCAGCATGCCCCTTCTTTCCTCAGAAGTGGGCATGTCGAGAATCAGTGTTATTACTATTAGTCGTATTCAAATGAAAGGGATTCGAAGCTTTGCATGCGAACAATTTTCAATATATTTTCGTGATATAAGCGGGGTAGTGAAGGTGTATGTACCATGCACATGCCTGTGCAAACAGATTTGTGATAACTGTATTCGTAAGGATGTGGCATTCATTTAAAAATGGCTGGTACGGATGCAACTGCATCCAAAACGGACCAGCACGCTGTTGTAAAATTTATAACACTGGAAAGGTATAAGCCCTATTGGGCCTGAGTTCACATTTGTTGCGCTACAGGGATGACGGTGATGACTTTGTGTAGCACATAGTAGCAGAAGATAAAACCTGGTGTCACCACTTCCAGCTGGAAGTCCGTCAGCATGCAATGGAAACCTTTCGACTCAGAAATAGGCTATACAATTCAAAACTCAGCAGTCAGTCGGAAAGGTAGTGTTGACGGCTGAATGGGTCAACGAATTTCACTCCGACGATGGTTCCTGCAGTTCTGAACTGGTTCCATGATCAACCGACATCATTCTTTGTGGATGGAATTCGTCACCTTCCTAGGCAATGAGACGCCTGCCGAATCGCATGGGTGATTTCACTCATTAAATATTGTTGTTTCTATCTCCGTATCTGTCTCATTTCTGACCCTACGCATCTCATGGACACACTTCAAATAATTTTCATTTGAACACCCTTTATTATTTTAGCCTAATCTTTTTACACACAGTCTCCCACTGTCCCTGCCGATGTTCTCTATTTTTTTACAATTCTCTACGATTTTTTACAATTTTACAATCTCTATGATTCTACAATTTCTTCTATTAGTTCACACACTGCCCCCCCCTTATATATATTTATAATATATCTTGTTCAAATTTTAAATCATTAATAAATAACTTTTTATTCATTCTCAAGTTCAAATACGTTTTTTAAACGTGTAGTGCAAAATGCTTGATATGTTAATACAGAGTTTTTTCGAATATTATATATATAATTCATTAATTTCTTTAATTAAAGTATAAATAGTAACAAAAATAGTAGTCCAACACCCTATACAAGAAGGAAAATCGCTCATTGTATTCCTGTAGTGCAATGGATAGCGTGTTGGACTTTTAATCCAAAGGTCGTTTGTTCGAACCCCACCTGGGATGGCCCTATTTCCGCGTATATGATTTATTTTTACCATACTATTTTACTGAAATAATTACATTTACAATGAATAAATAGTAACAAAAAATAATAATCCAACAGCGTATATAAAAAGAAAGTCGTTCGTTGGGTCCCTGTAGCGCAATGGATAGCGCGTTAGAAATCTAATCAGAAGGTCATGGTTTCGCATCCCACCTGAGATGACCTAATTTGTGAGAATGTGATTTTTTTTTATTACGCTATTTTATTAGAATAATTAAATTTAATGGATGAATAAAGAAGTAACAAAAAAAGAAGTCCCAACACCCTACATAGAAAGGAAAATGGACAATTTCAAGGAAAATCGCTTTCTATTTTGCCACTTAATAGTGTGATTCTGTCCTATGTATATGCACATTTGTATATTAATTGTAATTATGTAATAAAAAGTAACTGAAAATAAAATTTTCCTTGTTGACCTAAGTAGGAGTGGACTTAAAATTTTTTTTTTATAGTACTTGTTATAATATTGAACGGACTTATACCGATAAAGAAATGAGGGAGATGAATAGTGGGTCTCCCTGACTTCACTCGCACAGTTTTATGGAACAAATATGCTTTTTAAAATCTGGATGAATGGGTTTCCGTGAAGTTCGTGAGGTAGCTGTTGTTTTCCCACTGCACCCCTTACTATAACGTATAAATATGGATTTTCATTGGATGGGGAGCTCTTGGGTGATCTTGTGAAGACATTCTTAAAGAATCCATTGAAATGTTCTGATGTAAATCCAAAGTTTCAAGTTCGTTTTATGATGCTTCGCATTTCTATTCCATTATCCGAACTAATGAATTTTAATTTTTAACTGGAAAGGAGATGTCGGCTCATGTGTCGACCTCCTCATTTAACAATGGCTTAAGACTACGAGGTCCGTCGCCAATAGCCCACCTGTATCTTTACACTACGACGCTAATATGACTCTCAATCACTCATTCTAGCTTAAATTATCTAATTTTTAATTTCTCTCAATGTCGGGAAAAAATACACCACACCGTCCATAAAACTTGAGAAAAATGTGGAAAAAAAATAGCATTTTATATTTTCCTTCAAATTCACACATGCGTTTGCTTACATTTGCACAATCAACTCAAAATAATTGTACATTCATTTCGAAACATTGTTTAATTTCGCTCACTGATTTCCAAGTAATAAGATTGAATGCAAATTTTTCTTAAAAAGATTGACTGAGTAAGTGGATATTTACTTCAAATTATTCGGTTGCACGAGGGCATCTTGCAACGAATCTCGCAACCATGAACCATGGTCAAATGACGACGACAACATTTGAGCTGGCACCTACCTCCCCTAACTCCCATACCGAAAGGAGGACATTGGATCCTCGACACATTTAACGTACATCAGCCCCTCTACGTGGGGGTCTTCAGCGGCACTAGGCATAAACTAAAATAAAATAATCCTTACTTGTGCATATATACGCTGTGAATAAAAAGAACAACGTGGACGCCGTAGCCGAATTACAATGGTCAGGAACTAGTGGTCAGCTGTTTTTCTGTCAAGTTTTAAGTTCGAATCATGGTGCTACTAAGGAGCCGTCGTGTACAAGACAGACGCATTTTATATCTATTTAGGCTTAGACTTTCATTTGGTGTGAGTGAGTGAATGAATATTTACGTCGTAATTCAGTTACATGGTGGGGGGAGGGTTCGGCGATGGACCTCATAACTTTAAACCACGGTCAAGTGACGAGGGCGACACCTGAGCTGGCACCCTCCTCTGATAATTAACACAACACACCAAAGGGAGGATATTTGAACCTCGACCTATTTAACGAGCGTCAGCTGCGTCTGCACGGCGGGTCTTCAGTGGTACAAGGCTCGAACTCACGGCACACCAGCCACGAATCCGTGACCTTGAACACAAGGCTACCGCGGCCGCAAGTTTGCATGGTATGGAAATTTAAGAGAAGGATGCGAACTGAGGTGTCGTTTGCGTTAATCGCCGATATCTTCCCATAGCTGCTGAGTGACAGTCATTAAAAAACAAAAAAATTGAACTGAAAAATAATTGAAATGATGTGAAAGGATTTTTGTGAAAAAGAATGTGTAACTGCCGCTTACGTCATTACTTGGGGTAACCAAAAGTCATTAATAGAATCTCGGGGTAAATTTATATATTTAATGACATAAAATAGCACAGTTACAAAGAACAGACACTTAGACAATTACAAGAGAAACATTTAGAGAAAATAAGCGAAAATAAGTAATGTTTACATAGTCCAGGATTGGACATCGAAATGGGGAACGCACGCTTGTTCCGATCCAAACTCTCTCTGACGGTACTACAGTGTTTCGTACAGTCACACTTCCGGTCCAAGACAATACTGTAATGGCGGCACCTACATTTCGGTCTTGGAACTATACCGTGCCTTACAAATGTAAATATTCAGCGACAAACCCCACCAGCAAGTACTTCGTTGGACATTCTAGTCTTTCTTCAGATTGCAAGTAAGTTCCCCCGCTTTTATTATTTGTGATCGATTAGGCCCATTCTAGTGTGGTAATCAAAGAAAAAAAATCAAATATGTGTTGCAATTTAAGAATTCTTTGTTATTAATGTCTCGCTGGTTTTTCTAACTTTGCAATGCATATCTTAGAAACTTTCAGGAATTCATCATTTAATAAACTAAATTTTATATCAAACGTTACTTTTGAGACTTATGCTCTTTGCTTTTGATCCCCTTCTCTTAAAGGACCTCTAACAATACTGTACTGGCATTTTTGTCTAAAAATGAGTGCATTAATAAACCACTCTTAAAACGAGTATACTGACTGATGTATGGTTTATGAGTGGGATGAAATGTAGAATGCCAACTTCTGTAGCAGAAGACTCAATTTGCTGTATATGTATTTTCAAGAGGTATTTAATGACTTAAATTTCAAAGGGTCTATATTCTAAAGTATCTTTCCAACTTGCTCTAGAAATGGTTTCCAAGCTGAAGGGGAAACTCTTTTAGCACATAATATATATATAAGCTTGTGTTTTTTAAATAAAACCAAACTATTTGGGTGTAATGTATTAAAGAAATTGTTTTTGATGAATGTTACTAAACTGAATCATTACTGCACTACAATTTTGTCAAAGAATACAACTAAGCTTTGTGTAGATACTCCAATTCGAAAATTTATCGATCTTTTAAAAACGGGCTACTAAATAATTTTCGAAACAACGTTGTGGGGCTCGTATTTAAAATGGGAATTACTGATTTTCTAGTTTGATAACAAAGTCTGTTGTAAAATAACTTGCCAAACTTAATTTACTGGCTGTAAATGAGTAATGGATAAACTATTGTATAGTATCTTTTTAGATCAAAGATGGCTGACCAAGAGGATCAAGAGCAGAATCAACATGTCGCAATAGAGATGGATGAATTTGACGACCTCCCTTTTGCCGAAATGGCAGCTCTTCCATTAAGAGACATAGAAGCAAGAGAACGTCGAATTGCATCGGTAATCACTGCTAAGGTGCTTGATGGACATCAAGTACAACAACTTTCTGTTCGCGCTGCAAGACTACATCGACATCGCTGCCGAGCCAGAATAGAAGGAAACTAACCCGGAGACATAATAATGGAACAACTTGTACCCCCAACTGAAGAGCAACGTAATTGCTATCGACGGAGGGGGAAACGCCAGAAATCGAAGATGCATGATCTCCTAGGAGTACACAAATGAAAATTCTTATAACTGCCGGAGTAGTTTTGTTATTAATTATCGTATTAGCATTTATTGTAGTTATATATATTATAGCCACTTCTGAGCCTAAGAAGCTATCTGAATCATTCCTAAAGAATCGTCATGGAATTCTGACGCCTCGACCACATTAAACAGAATGCTGTACTGCGCATTAATGTTCAAATTTTAAAAACAAATGTTTTTTACTGCTATATTCTTTTAAACTATGTACATTTGCATCTATCATATAATGAATATGTACTTTAAGATGTTTAAGATTCAATAAATTTTTTATCATTTGAGTTTTTAACTTTTATGAGATGGAAATCTATGAGAAATTTGAAGAAATTCGCCTTGCATTAAATTAGTTCAGTGCTTCTCAAACTTTCTAGTTCAGTGCTTCTCAAACTAGAATCCCCAAGACTATCTTTAGTTGCAATAAGTATGACATAAAAAAAAATCTTGTGTTGAGGAGCCCATTTCTCATATTGTCAAATATAATTGGCAGAAGCAAACAAGATGTCATTTCAATTGCTTAATGTTTTGACTATACGGAATTACGAAAAATAGTTTGCAAAGAGAAAGCATCTCAGATTACATAGAAATCGCCAATTTTGAATTTTACAGATGCCGAATCGAAATGTTTCCGATATTAAGCCTCAAGCAACTTAAATCTGAAGATTTGTAATTGGATACAGATTTAATACAGAGGTGGCCTTAAAATCAGTATTCTAATTCATTGGAGAAAATGCAAACATAAATGTAAAAAATTCTGGGAAAAAATTACCTTCAAATCGAAATTTAAAAATCGTCTGCTACGCAGTTATACTAGTACAGTTATTTTTGTGGGATATGTGGAGGGAAAGAGAGAGAAAAAGGGTATTATCCATCTATAGTAGTAATAGCAGGTCTGCAATGAGTACAATACAAGGGGCGTGTCTTCTGACAGTCAAACGCCCCCACTAATCCCAAAAAGACAGCTTCCAACAAAAGGGTTTCCTCTCTCCCTCTGAACCACTCTGATGACGCGGGAGGACCTTTGCCTTCCCCTTTTACCCAATGAGCCATTGTCCAACAAGGGTCGTCTCCCTTCGAGGAGCTGAAGGGTATACAGCTTCTTGCACTAATTGGTGAAGAGGTATTATGCAGCTTTTTGATTGGATGTCGATATGACGTAGTACTTTAAGAGTTAAGGGACATGCTCTCTCAGTGTGACGAGTTAAGAGAAATGCAGTTTCTTGCACTTCTCCGATTGGGTGTCGATATGACGTGAACAACCAACCCCCTTCTTATCGTATGAAACGTCATCGGAAGCCATTTTATTTGTCTAATCTTGTCAGAACAAGAAATGATTTGAATAAAATGTCAATACTGAGTTGAGTGATACTCAGCTTCTTAAAGGGAAGTCGGCGTAAAGTTGAGTTGTACACGGCTTCTTGAAATAATCTGATTGGTTGCAAATAGGACAAGCAAGGGTTGTGAGTGGCTGAAAAAAAGTATGACGACATTTGAGATAACAACCCACACTTCATAAGATATTTTCTTTTCTACTGTGATTGACTGTTCTTATCTGCTCTCTTAAAAATCGCTGTGATATGCTCTCGTTATATTATGGAATCAATTACTACTAATGAAGTAAGAGTACTTTTTTTGTATATTTACGGTACCTTTAATTAAAAAAATAAGAAAAACTCTCTAGTCGAGATTGTGTACTCTGAAAGTTTTTGATTCATATTGAAATTTCCTGTATCCTTAAACACGTGTGTTTGGTTGAAATAAAAAGTAAATTGCAAAATGTTTCATTTATTTTTCATTTATAATTTTTTGTAGAGTGTGTATTCTAAATGAATATTGACAAGCAATATCCATTTTATTTAATAATTTTTTTAAAAGAATCATTTGTAATAAAAGTAATATTTTTTTCTTTTTTTCATGCTATGGTTCAAAATATCATAATTTTTTTTATTGATATTAGCTCCGTGGAAAAAACTAACATTAAAATTTACTATTTTATATGTGTTATTAGCCGTTACCCTGCCGTTTTGCTGGGTATTTCATGATGTTTTATAATTATATACTGTTAGATATCAATATATTATATATATAAAGTCCTAGCATTAAGAATTCCATGGTATTGAAAAATATACTCATATCTGTAACTCTCGCCTCTTGATAAAAAAAAAAAAGGACAACTACTAATTTGTATTATCTAATAATCTCTAAAATTGAAATAGAATGAGGTTTGCACTTTCGTAACCCTATAACCAAGTGGATTTCCGCAAAACCAATTTTAGTTGGATATCTACTCCATACAATAAACATGGAAGCCAAATTTCAAATCTAAAGCTAATAGAGCCAAAACAAAATTTTACTATCAATACCCCCCCCCCCCCCGCCGCAATTCCGTTGAGAGTCGTTCTCCCCAAAACCGTTCTTAGCGGATTTCAATTCTACAAAAGAAAAATTTAAACCAAATTCCATTATTATAGACCTTGTAGTTCGAAAAAAGAATTTTTTTTGTCAACACGCCCCAGTAACCCCCTGCTCCCCAGGAGTTGATTCCCGTCAAATGCATTCTTAGTGGATCCCTACCCAACAACAGAAACATGCTTAACAAATTTCAAGTACACAGGTCTAACAATTCTAAAACAGGATTTTTTCCCTAGGACCCCTCCCCTTGACCCCTCACAAACCTCCTTAGGGTCAATTTTTGTTTTACTCTTTGTCTGCTTACCAAATATTAAGACTGTACGTGTAATAGTTTAAAAATGAGGATAGTTATCTATAACATCCCTTGAGCCCCCGCAACACCACTTGGGGGTCTGTTTTCACAAAATTCTTTTTGTAGGGGAACTGTACTCTATGAAAGGATTCTACTTATCATATTTCAAGTCTATACGTCCAGTAGTTTAAAAATGGGAATAATTATCTATAAAACCCCCCTTGAGCCCCCGCAACGCCACTTGGGGTTCTGTTTTCACAAAACCCATTTTGTAGCGGATCTTTACTCTATGAAAGGAATCTGCTAGCAAATTTGAAGACTGTGAGTCAAAAAATTAAAGATTGAAAAAATTATCTATAACGCCCCTGAAACGCCACCTGGGGGTTGATTTTCACAAAACATATTATATAGTGGATCTTTACTCCACATAAAAGGATTCTGTTTTTCATATTTAAAGACTGTACTCCCAGGAGTTTAAAAATGGAAGTAATTATCTATAACGCCCCTTAAGACACGCAACGCCACTTGGAGGGTCGATTTTCACAAAACCGATTTTGTAGCGTATCTCTACCCTGTGAGAGTAATCTGCTTACCAAATTTCAAGACTGAGCATCTAAAAGCTTAAAAATCGGATTAATTATTTATATCTGCCTTTAACCCCCCTCCAGACCCCTTGGGGATCAATTTTCCCCAAACCCATTTTGTAGTGGATTTTTACTCCATGGAAGAACTATGCCTACCAATTTTCAAGGCGGTAGATCAAGTAATTTAAAAACGAAAATATTTATCTTTTAACCCCTTAATCCCCTGCAACGCCCCTTGGGGGGTTATTTTCCCAAAACCCATTTTGTAACTGATCTTTACTTTATGAAAGGAATCTATTTATCAAACTTAAAGTCTGTGCGTCTAATAGTTTAAAAATGGAAATTCTATAACGCCCCTGCAACGCCACTTGTATATCGATTTTCAGCAAACTCATTTTTTAGCGGATCTCTACTCTATGAAAGGAATCTGCTTACCCAATTTCAAGATTGTACGTCCAGTAGTTTGAAAATGGAAACAATTGTTTATAACACCCCTTAACCCCTTCGTAACGCCTCTTGAGGTTCGAATTTTGCAAAAAATGCGTTCTTAGCTGATCTCTACTCCATGAAAGGAACATGTCTACCAAATTTCAAGTCTGTAGGTTGAATAGTTCCGGAGATATCGTGATTAGTCAGGGAGTGAGTTAGTCAATCAGTGAGTGAGTCGCTTTTCTTTATATACAGGGTATCTATATATATATATAGCCTTAATGTGGCCCAATAGCTAATTTTCTAACCGTTCGGTTTAGATATGCACTTCCAATTCAAAAAATGTTTTAAAACAGTTAAGGAATGTTTTTACGTGCTTTTCGAACCAAAAATCCCATTTAGAAAAAAATTACAAAAAATAATTTTTTATACGGTCTCCAAGTACTATCACTTATATTTAGGAAAAGATGCAGTACACACAAAAATAATGTAAACACAAAGTTTCATTTTTGTACGATAAAAACTGGCCGAGTTATGGAACTCTGAAAATGATATAATTTGTCCATTTTCTCACCCATTTTCAAGAAGCTTGTAAGGAGCCGTCTCCAAAGTAAAATTAGTTGGAACTCTGACAGGAAACTTTCGCTCTTGCACGTCACTTTTATGTAAATCGTTTTTAAATTTCAAAGCATACATTAATAATACAATAATTGAGTACTTAAATAATAAAATTTATTCTATGTACGTGTAAAACACAGAAAAAAATATTTTGGACAAAGAAAACATTTCAAAAGCAGTTTCAAAAAAATAAACTTATATGCTGCGGCTTCAGTCTGATTTGCTACGTTTTTGCTGATCATGACGAACGTTAAAAATCTGTTGTGTAGTCACTTGCAATTGCATACAGTCGTATTCTAATATTACGAATTCTAGTACGGGAGAACGAGATGTATACAAATGAAGAATACTGCAAAATGGTACTGTTTTATGGGCAGCGTAATCGAAATAAGAGAGAGGTGGCAAGACTTCATGCCAATAAATTTCCCACTGGAAGACATCCAATCCCTCTTATTGTAGAATTGCTCGTGCTGTTCAACGCTTGTATAAAACTGGGAGTTGTCATAGACGTATTCCACTGTCTCGTGCCTTCACCCTTATTTAAGTTAATTTGGTCATTCTGATACAATAAAGCCCCTGATTCATGATTGGCGCATCATTCCACATTATGCTATAATTTGAACGGCAAATCCTGTATTATTTTGCTGCTATTTGCTAAAATAAGCTGTTTTAATCTTTTCTGTACAAGTTGTATTTCTTTAATTTAGTTTTTATTGTTTTCCATACAGCAATACAAATTGTCAATCTCTGATGTTTTTCTTTTGCTCTTTCTGTAGATAATGAATTACTGTTCTCTAAACTCGGTTTATATACGACCCCTTTCTGAGCAACTCAGATGCTTCAAAGTTATGTAGGCATAACTCGGTCAGTTTTTATCGTAATAAAATGAAACTTTTTGTGTTTACTTTGATTTTGTGTACTGGCATCTTTTCTTAAATATAAGTGATAGGACCTGGGGACCGTATAAAAAATTAATTTTTATAATTCTTTTCTGAATGGGTTTTTTGGTTCTAAAAGCACTTAAAAACATTCCTTACCTGTTTTAAAGCATTTTTTAAATTGGAAGTGCATATCTAAACCAACGGGTTGGGATTAGCTATTGGGTCACATTAAGGCTGGACACCCTGTATATAGATATATTTAATAAAGTTTTTGAGTATTGAGATTTCAATTACGGTTTTTTTTCAAAGCTTCTTTTTGTAAAAAGTAGCATATATACTTTTTGTATTACAGCTATTTTGATAAATCAGATTTTTTATTCTTTTCTCGCTCTATATACTTACATTCCAAGAAATGATATAATATATTTTGTGTAGATTTTGTTTCAATATGAAGATATGCCTTTCATTGAAGAAGATGACGAAGTAAGATTGAATGTAGTTATTATTATTGTTTTGTCTTTTGGTGAATATATAAAGAAAGTAAACAGCAGAAGTAATATATAATGAGCAAACAATAGTATATATATATATATATATATTATGTTGTTTAAGCTTCTTGATGAATGCACTCGGGCCTTTTGAGAACCATCACAAGGATGTAAAGATTTGCCACCTCAATTAGGCAATGGGCTGGAAGTATTATTCAATAAATATATTCTTTTCGTTCTACAATAGGAATTAAATTTTCTAGGTTTTTTTTTCTGAAAAGAAAGAGTTGATATAAAAATTTTATTTTTTGCTTAATGGTAAGTGTAAATGCCACTGTCCCGTCAAATTTGAGATTCCTTTAGAAACTGAAATTTTAAAATAATATTACTATTATGGATGTGTTTAATATTTGTTTCAATATTTTACGTTAGTTGAATTTTTTTTTATTATTTTCATAGCTGGACTTGTGTGTGGGTGAGTCTTCCGTATCATTGAAAGATGTCGCAGACTAAAAAAGAGAAATTCAACATCGAAGAAGTTATTTTTTTCAGGTTTTACTAGATCCTAATCTCTGGTTGATGAATAACACAGCATCCACTATTGGTCAAAGAAATGATGCAATTCGAACACTATTCGAAACATAACTTTAGAAACACTATTCGAAACATAACTTCAGAAACACTATTCGAAACATAACTTCAGAGAAGGACGAGTAGTTTGGAGCCTACGGATTTGATGAGAGTAATTATTTTTCCAGAACACCTCGTTTGTCCCATCTTTATGCATTTAATATTCGTTTCAGAAATGAGAGTTGAAAAAATAATGGCAGGTGCCATTCAAGGTTTGCAGTCAAACTCTGAGGTGCGTCTTGATGAAGGGTTTAACGTTGAGATTATTACTATTCGTTGGCCCGTAGATTCTAGTAAGGACAGCAGGAGAGTGATAATCCCGGCTATTGAAACATCACGGGAAAAAAACCATACGGTGCGGCGTTCTAAACGACGATTTGAATATTTGTTGCGTTAAAAGTTATTCTTCTTGGTATTATCGAAGTTATGAAAGATGTAGACTTAAAGTTTTTGAGGAGGAGAGAGAGAAATGCTGTCACCTACTTCAAAGGCGTGCAACAGTCTTTTTTTATATCAGAAAACTGGTGTTCCACAAGGACCTTGTGGCTTTGTGGAAATTACTTTGTTGGAGCAAAACTTTAAAAAAAGAGTTGATGTCATTTTCACTACGGCTTCAAATCGGGTTCGTTTTCTATTAGTATCTTTTTTCTTGTTTTAATTGCCTCCACCAAAAAGAATATATATAAATGTGTGCGTGTGTATTTGTATATATATATATATATATAATATAGACATTTTCCCCCTAGGTGTGATACAAAGGACCTGTTTGGGAAGATCGCCTTATTTATTTATGGCACCACGACAGCCATTTGGACGTTATCACATCTAAAGGTTTTTAAGGCTTGAGTTTCATTTTTTTTGTGAATGAAGAAAGCTTCAAACAGTTTGACCATATAAAAAACCCCAATTGCACTACGATTTGTCACGCACGTCGCACAGAGGTCAGTTTTCCCGATCTGGCGCACGGAAAGGCCAAAAATGAAATTGCGCGAAAATTAACTACAACCCACAATTTATGGTCATCATAGAACCCCTAGCCGTGTTGGAATCAGTTTTCTTCAGTACGCGATTGGAAATTTCCAACAGTCGATAGTTTAGATCGGGTTTGCTGGGGCTACGAGGAAAACCTCTGAGCTTCATTTTCCAGTCGGAAGTTCTACAACATTTTGCATGAACAAGATTTTGTAGCTTTTGGCACTTATATTTGAAAATACACATGATGGGTAAATAATTTCTTTATTTGACTCTCAAATTGGGTTCAAATTCGATAAAAAATTGTAAAAACGTAACATTTTGCACAGTACATATTTCCCACAAACGCGTGTCGTTTTTTTGTGTTTAATGGACTAGGACTTTCGGGATTGACACATATTGATGACTGTAACACTTATGTTACATAGGGTAGATATGGACCTTTAATTTAATACCAAATTTAGGTGCTACTTCCTGCAACTTCCAAAGTTATGATTTTTTTTCAGTGTTAGCCGTTGGTATTTTTGCGACGCTTGTTTCGCTTTCTTATTTCTCTTCGTAAGAGGGCGCGTCGACACGAGTCCTGCGAATATAATGCTAGTGACTCGGAATCATGGAATAAATAGTTCTACTCCTCAAATACTACCAATCCTTCCCTACCCACACAATCAAGAACAATATATGTTGCCACCCTTCACTCCTTTCCCATATCCCTCCCCATCATACCTATTATCCTTTATTATATATGTATAATGTTAATGCTTGTAGATGGGTACTTTTGTTTGATTGTATTTGTTTAATCTGTTAAAATTTAATTTTTAACTTGCCACCTATTTTTTGTAAATATTCTCCCACATGTTGTCGTAGCCTTTCGCTACCCCTATGATTATTAACTCCCCTTTGCGTATTATCTAAATCTGAGTATGTTGGATTCATGATTAATGACTACTTAATTAATAAATCAATATTATTTATTGACCTTTCTTAATAGAGAAATACACAAATATTATTCAACTTTAAGAACAACAAATTACAGTGGAGTGCGAGAAGAATCTGATTATGAACGACGGAATACTAACTGAAACCACGGAGAATAACGTATACAATCAAACTACGCATTTATATCTAATTTATGAAAATAACTGACCTGATACCTTTTTCTTAAGGCAGGTTTCTCTAATTCTGGATTGCTTTAAGGAGCGGCTTCAATCTTAGATATCTTCAGTTCCGTCCTGAACCGAATTAATGAATACTTTTCAATCGTCTTCTCCCCAGAATATATTTCCACTAGATAAACTAATCTCTCAGAATCACCTTCTTAATCAACCTCGTAATCATCCTCCTTCTCTTCATTTCATTTCTCCCTTTTATATCTTTTTCGAACTCACTAAACCCGAAACTATCTCGTTTGCATAAGTCACACTTTTGGCTCTCGGAAGATTGGTTGATATAAATAAAATATTCAAAGATTTGAGAGAAGGTTAGTGAAACGCGTAAGCACCCGTCACAATGTGTCACATTACTATTGCTGTTTATATCCTTAGATCCTTGTTCAAAAACTAGATCCACTTAGCGGTCATTTATTCTTGATCAATTTCACGCCTGACATAAATTTATTTTGCCTCTAAGGGCCTTATTTCTTGTTAGAATATAGAAATAGTGTCCAATTTACTTTAACCTGAGAGTAAGCGCGTGAGGCACATAGCCACCCCAGGCTAACGAAGTCGTTTTTTCTGGGGAAAATGCTTATTTATTGCAAATTACCTTAACAATATCCTCCTATAGGACAGTTTTCATAGGAACTAAAATGTATTTGTAACATATTTCCTTCTTTTTTGGGCTTGGCATGTTTTTTTAAATTTTTTTTTTACAGTTTTAAGATATTTGTTTTAACTGAGTTCTCCACGCGACCACTTTAGTTCCAAGATATTTTCTATGAACATGCTAGATATTATCCCCCTGTGAACAGCTTAGTAGTTTTGATTGCTGTGTTGTACGACTTATTTATGATTTATAAATGTAAATAAGCAAAATGAAAGAAAAAGAAATGGCATTGAAGGAAGCTGAAAATGAACAAGCAAGGGAAGAACCTGCTGAAATAAAGCATATTAATCATCATAGTAAAAGTAAATATAAGAAAATCGATGAACAGGAAGCGTTTGAGTTGAAAGGAAAATTCTACCAAAAGAACACCAGGAAAAATATGAAGCCATAAGTGTAGCACAAGACACTCTTCGTTCTATTAAAAAGACATAAGGAAGAAAAAGTTCAGCATACTGTTTATCAACCACCAAAGGACAATAAAACTACAATAATTTGAACAGCATATGACTGTTTTGCCTGCAAATAACATTCCTATAGTGTTAGCAAAAAGTGTCTGTGATTTGTTTCCTTTATTAAAGTCACGCACATTTGAAATTTCTTGGTTCTGTTTGGTTGATATTTTTTCTCAAATTTTCAAAGCAAAATTTAAAAGTCCTTAAAAGTAGGTAAGTTTACTTTCTCTTAATTAAGTTATTCACGATTTTTATTGCGTACAGTAAAAATAATTATAAAAAAAGGAATTGGGGTGTCTCAGTCATGACCATTAACGGTAGAATCGAGTGCGAGCCTACTCCCGAGTCAATTACAATAGTTTTTGATCATTAGATATAATTATGAAGACTTTAAAGCTATAAAATAATTTACGTGCGCCAGATCGGGAAAACTGACCACTGTGCGTCGTAGTCCTTCATTCCAAATTGGGGAAAACAAATAATAGCCTGACTGCGATTGGAACACGCGTTCTGAATTTTGCTTCAAGGCGCACAAGGAAAATGGAATTTGCCATAAAGTAACTATTATTTTCAAAAAATTGCACTATTGTTTTTGATTGTTGTAATTTTTAACATTTTTCTGCAATATGAACACTCTTACGTTTTTATAGCTGTATCAATGTAGGAAACACTACAAAATTATCCTAAGAAAAGTCTGCCCTGAAGGCCAACATTGATGTTGGGAAAAGAGATGCCCAAGCTGCAAGATAACTGCCGAAAGTAATATATTATCTCCAGAAATAATCAGGAAAGAAGTCGAAAGAAAAACTTATATTCTTTGATTTTAAGACAGATTAATCAACTGGAGTTGATTGTCACTCATATTGTGAATTTTGTTGCAGCTCAGTACCTCGATGGCACTGAGTTTTTTTGTGAAGGCTGTGATGCAATTGATCAATTTTGCATTTATCTTTTTTTTCCACGTACAAGAAATTAACCGCCTAACATGAAAGGGTTTGACGGGCAATTTATTCTTCAATCGATGTTGAAACAAGATCAATGCCCTGGAGTTATTGAAAAATGGCTCAAAAATAATGTTTACTACTTTATACGCCTTATATATAAAATTATTTCAACTTCTCTCTTGCAATATCCCTTTTTAAACTCTCTAAAATATTTGGTTCGGAGGAGTTCGCTAAGGAGTATTTTTCAACATCTATTTAACTGTCCAGCAAACCAAAGTTAAGTTGGATTGTTTCTGGAATCTGAATTAATTTTTCATCGACAATATCAATTGGCGACAGAGAAAATATTTTTCTGTGGTATAACTGTCAAAAAACTGATACTTTTGACTTCAAAAAAGAGATAAAATACTGCAGGTGAGCAAAAATTAAATAAAATTAGTATGAGGATAAAAAGAAAACTTTTTTTATAATTACTTATAAACACGCACACATACACATGTATATTACTTTTTCTTCGTAGGTCAGATGTTGATATATTAAGAGGATGCTGTAAAATTTTTTCAGAGTGTAAATGACATAGATCCATTTTCTTATGTGACCATTGCATCGGCTTATACACTATCTGGCCAAAAGTATCCGGACATCCCTCAAAAAAGTGGTGCTGGTGAGTGACGCAATTTGATACGTAATTAAAAGCTAGAAAAGTGTTGGTAGGGGTTTGTCAGATTGTATTTATGCGTTTGTGAGGCAATGAGTAAGTCAAAGGAGCTTAGTGAGTTTGATCGGGGCAGTATAGTGGGATTCCACCTTTGTGGGAAATCAGTTCGTGAGAATACGGACATTCTACAGAAGCCTAAATCTACTGTGAATGATGTAATTAGGAAGTGGAAACGTCAAGACAGTGAAACGGCAGAAAAACGAACCGATAGGCCGAAAATACTTGGTGAACGCAGCCGCAGAACTCTGAAAAAGGTAGAGAAACAAAATCGCAAGTCCTCGTTGGTGGAAATTTCTCAAGATTTCCAAAGCTCATCAGGAATTAGTGTTAGCAGCAGGACTGTCCGTCGAGAGTTAAAAAACTTGGGATTCCATAGTCGTGCAGCCGCTCACAAGCCAAATATCTCTCCACGGAATGCGAAGCATCGATTGCAATGGTGTAGAGCTCACCGTCATTGGACTGTGGACATGTGGAAAACTGTTCTTTGGAGTGATGAACCTCGCTTTACAGTCTGGCAGTCGGATGGACGCGTCTGGGTTTGGCGGATGCCCCTGTCGAACGTTTCTTTAGTGACTGCATTGTGCCGACTGTTAAGTTTGGCGGAGGAAGCGTAATGGTGGGGTGTTTCTCATGGTTTGGCCTGGGTTCGTTAGTTCCTGTGATTGGAAACATGAACTCTGAGATGTATGTGGACACTCTGGACAATGCTGCTCTCCCAACTCTATGGCAATATTTCGGAGAACGCCCATTTCTCTTCCAGCAGGATAACTGCTCCATTCACACATCTATTCTTGCACAGACGTGGTTTGACGAAATAGGTGTTCAAAAACTGGACTGACCTTCTCAGAGCCCCGATCTAAATCCCATAGAACATCTTTGGGACGAATTAGAGCGCAGATTACGTAGCCAGCCAAATCGACCATCTTCACTACAAGCACTCACTTCAGCTGTGATGGACACTTGGAAGGCAATTCCTATGGTCACCTATTAAAAATTGATGGAAAGTCTTCCCAAACGTGTGCAGGCTGTCATCCATGCAAAAGGGGGACCAACGTCATATTAATATATGCCTCAGGACGCTCTAAGTCCATACCACTGGGTGTCCGGATACTTTTGGCCAGTTAGTGTATGACAGTATAAAGATCTGATCATATAAAGCCGAAGACGATGTACAAGGATATTGCAATTCCACCCATTTCTGTCTGGATAGTATTCGAAGGTTGTCCTTTGCACATACGGAGGGGCATCGAATACTCCTCGCTCTGAATGGGACAGGCGAACCAAATATTGCAGGAGTGATTGCCGAACCAAAGATTGCATATAGTGTCGACGGTTTCTGTAAAAAAAAATACTGTATACCAGTACCAAGTTTTATTATTTTTTTATTCTTATCTTTTTAATGCATCTTCTTTTTAAAAACACAAAGGAAGTTTTAAGACCATTTACTTTCAGGGAAGTTTTCATCGTGGCTGTGAAATTTGTTATGTTGGAGATTTAATGCCCTTCTTGGCTGGTATTACAATAAGAAGCCTGCGAAAAAAAGGAAGAAGGTGTTATAGACACGTTGTAACTGAGAGGACATAATGACATCCAAATGTTGGAGCACGATTTTGTAAGCCTCAAGAACACAGAGCAATACAAAGAGTTCCTTTTAAAGCACGGGTCAAAGATTGACTGAATCCTAGAGATGCTTTTTTTTGGTAGAAGAACCAATATAGAATTAAGCTTTTCTTTGAAAGATGTCCAAAAAACATAATTTCGTCTGTATGCTTGCGTTAACAAATACTGGGAATATCTAGTTAGTCATCCCGAAATAACAACGGAGGATTTTATGTATATGGACAGCTAATTTGGTCTGGTGAAAAACAAAGTGCTTCCTTGTAAAAAATCATTTTATCCCATTTCGATGTCTAAAATCCTCAATCAAAACATTTTTAACCATACGGAAGACTAACGGTCAATAACAGGGACATGGGTGACAGAAGAGGTAAAGAAAGCAAGAGAAAAGGGATATAAAATTATACGTAATATTAAAGAAAAAATTGGCATGCTTTATTATCTTGAAATATATATTTGTATTCTTTGTGTATTCTTCAGATTTACGAAATGTACAATTTGTAGTCCACATCAAAAAGGATGTCTTCCGTTCCTACCTTGATTTATTTTAAAAGATAAAGCAAGAAGCGTCTGAATATCCGAAATGGTGTTTAACTGAAGAGCAAAAATAACAATACATCACAGCATATTTAGAAAAGGGAAATATTTATTTTAAAAAAATTCTATCAACGTAAATTTAGGACGAAGTAGTGCGGCAAAATTAGCTCTAAACAACTTTTGGGAAAAGAATATACAACTCTTTTATTTTGGCAATCATTATAAGAAGAAAAAAATGTTATTTTGTTGTTTTAATCCATTTTTCTTTACGATATGGGTGATGAATCTGAACGCAAATGAATTGACTTTTGCGTCAACGATTCATGAATTTAATAAAATGTTGATAGATAAGACTAAAAATGTCTGGATAATTTTTATTTGTGCTTGTATTTGGCAGAGAGAAAGCGGGGAGAGAGAATATGCATTTTAAAAAAAACCTATTTCATAAATTATCAATACTGAAATTTTATTTTTTTCCTTAGATAAAAGATGTATTTCTTCCCATTCCTCAAATAGCTTCATTTCAGCGGATTTAAAGTACCGGGTGTCCATAATTAAACTACCCTACTTCAAAATTGTGTACAGACGAAACTATTGTTCAAAAAGTTGTAAAATTCTCTGTACAACATAAAGAAGGGATGGGAATTTGTTTGAGTGAATAAAAAAATTAGTTCAAAATTTCGCCATTAGAGGGCGTTTTTAATGGAGATCATATTTAGCATACAGTAATCATTGGCATACATTTATAACAGTTTACAAATTTTGTTACAACAATAAATGTTCAACATGATGACCGTCATTTTCAGCTACTATTTGAAATCGTAAGATAGAAGTTTCCATCGTTGACCGCAGTGTGTTCTGGGGAATGTTAAGAACACGTCGTGAAATTTTGTCTTTGAGATCAGGTAAAGTTCTTGGTTGATCACAACTTACCAGCTGTTTTAAATGGCCCCAAAGCCAAAAATCGCATGGATTGAGGTCAGGCGATCGGGGAGGCCACAGATGACGAAATTGGCGGCTGATCACACGTTCTTCTGTGAAGTGATGTTTGAGAACGCTCTTAACACAACGTGTAACGTGTGAAGGAGCTCCATCTTGCATAAAAATTATGCGTGATGCATATCCAGAATAATTTTATTCCGTAATAATGATGCATATCGCTGTCCAGTGATAGAACATGTTACTGGAACTCCATCAGCTAATTCCTTGAAAAAATACGGGCCAAGAATAAAAGACACGGAAAACCCGCACCACACCATTACTTTTGCCGAGTGTAGCCGAACTTGTAAGGTGGAATGCGAATTGTCTGTTTCCTAAATTCGGCAGTTGTGAGTATTCACCGAACCGTCCAAATGAAAGTGTGCTTCGTCTGTCCAGAGGACATTCCAAGGCCCTTCTGGATCAACTTCCAAACGAGCAAGAAGCAGCAATGAGAACAGATGTCGAGTTTCGAAATCATGTGGAAGCAATTCCTGCACAAGTTGAAGCTTATATGGATAGTAACGGAGGATGTTTCGTATGATCTTCTGGACAGTTGAACGAGGAAAATCCAATGCTTCTGCCACACGGTGAACACTTGTACTAGCCTAATTAAAGTTTGCAGTTCATTTCAGAGATTGTGATTTTAATGAGCATCAGTTATTGTGTTACCGTGCCATTTGGATAAAAAAGCGATAAAATACAAATAGAAAACTGGTAATAAATGTGGCCTTCATTCAAAAACGCCATCTAGTGGCGAAATTTTGAACTATTTTTTTTGTTTATTCGCTCAAACAAATTCCCATCTCTTCTTTATGTCGTACACAGAATTTTACAACTTTCTGAACAATAGTTTCGTCTGTAGACAATTTTGAAGTAGGGTCGTTTAAGTATGGCCACCCGGTACGTAACAATTTTACTACACACAAGCCAACTCCACAAATTTTTTTTATTGCTGCATGCACGACTTGCCATGCCCGTATAAAGCTTTATAGTGAAATTGAAAGAGTTAGCATTGTGTTTCGATATGGACTCAATAATAAACAAAAGGAATTTAAGGAATAACCCACCCTTCTGAAACTATTCAGGGGAATTCACAGATGAATTAAATGATGGATTTTTGTAACAGGAAAAAAAGAGTTTCCTTTTTTCATTTAAAAAAGTCAGTTTTTAAAGCGGGAAAAAAGAGAATATATATATATAAAAAATATATATTACGTAGGATGACCGAAGAATTACGTGAATGAAGGTCGGAAGGCTCTGAAGTATGAAAAATTAGAGAATTCGCTCTCATTTTTTGGAACGATTTAATTCAGTGATTCTCAAACTTTCCTTAATGGCGACCCTATTTTCAATCAGAATTTTTATCGCGCCCCCTTATACAATAATAATGCATTTGGCGCTAAGGCTACAATACGAACTTGATTATATACTGTACAAATTAACAAGATAAGTATTAAATTTTGTACATGTTACTTTAAAATAATATATACTTTAAGCAAGTGATTTTTAAGGAATAGGATAATTATTATGTTATTTTTTCTTTCCTTTCGCTAATTTTTTAGTTGGAGCAGATTGCAAAATGATATTTAATTAAATATATATTTCCTCCATCCATTTCTAAAAGTAGAAATGCCATTAACCTCTTGCCTCTCGCTCCCTCTTTCCCTCTCTATTCCTCGTGCCCATGATATTTCCGGGCTGGAGTGTTGAAAAGTAACTTGCCATATAACCTTAAAACAATCTATTTCTTATGCCCGGAATATTTTTTTTCTTAATCTATACACCAGATGGCAGAACCAGATTATTTTTAACGTGTTTAGCGATAATTATTTTTTAACTATATGTCAGCACGACAAACATATATATTAGCGATACGGTTTTTTAATCTTAGGTCAAGTACTCTCTCTCTCTCTCAGTTGCGCTCTTCGTAAAAACACATGGGTAAAAACCTGATAAGAGAAATAAATATCTTTTTTAATATTGTATACATTATGCAGTTAGTCAGGAAGTAAATCGGATTGTACTTTTAGTACTTTTTTGTCAGACTACTATAAAAATATCGGAGCAGTAGACATTGTAGACCAATATATTGGAGATTACCGAATTGCTCGAAAACGAGGTAAGAAGTACTATAAGAAAATATTTTTTTATTTGTTAGATCAAACTATTTTGAACTAGTACCTTATTTATAAAAAAACAAGGAGGCAAAGAATCACATTTGATGCTCGTTTATCTTTAGTAGATGAATTTATTGAAAAGTATTCTGTATCAGAAACAACTGCAAAAAGAGGCTGGTCGAATTTGGTGAATAACCCCAACCGTTTGATTAAAATACATTTTATTAGACAGATAACTCCAACTGATATGAAATGGTAACCATTAAGAGAATGCAAAGTTTGTTGTTCCAAAAGAGATGAAAACAATAAGAGATGCAGAAAGGAAACTTGGTAGTACTGTTCAGTTTGTTATTTTGGCCTTTGCATCTCCTGTTTTGAAACTTATCTCATTAAAAAAAATTACTAATGTTTATTTATTTTTTGAAAAAGTGTAATAAAATTCATTTAATGTTTAAAACACATGCATTTTGCAATTTTTCCCCGTCGTTGGAAGCCAACATTGAATGATTATAACCCTAAATGTTTGCTTTACTTAAAAAAAATAAATTTCGTATTTCAAGCTAATAATTAATCTAAAAATTAAAAATGAATACAGATATTGATTATGTACTTAGTTTTATATAATTTTCTTGAATAAAAAAATAGGCACTTTTACGACTGTTTTCTTCAAAATTATCTAATCGTTAAGGGGTTAAAAATAGTTTACGGTCTATGTTGCTCTTTATCATATGCGGTATCTAGCATTCTCGCGAACGTCTGCGTGTGAGTTTGGGCAACTTATCGGGCATCTGGGCAAAGCATGTAAAAATGCTGTACCTCGAAGAATTCCAGTTAGTCTTGGTCGAGTCGATACTTCTTTAGCTACTTAATCTACCTTGAGTGTACATTTTAATTTTACGCTTTAATTGTAATTTATAGCATTAAAAATTTACGGCAGTAGATTAACAAAAACATCAATAAATTTTTAAGTCGTAAGCGAACATTGGAAGATAATAAAGCATCAACAAGAGCACAGACGAGCTTAGTTCCGAAAATTAAATCAAATTTTCTCAAGAATACTTAAATTTTCCATTTACCACTACTAAAGAAAATGGAGAAGAAAAGCCCATGTGAGTTATTTGTTCAAATATATATTGGTAGCAGACAGTATGAAACCTAATAAACTTAAAAGACCTTTGGAAACGCTTCATAGTGAGCACAATCACAAGCCTCGAGAGTACTTTGAATTAAAATTAAAATCATATGAAAAACAAAAAGCACTTTTTAAAAAAAAAACATTGTCTTTGTGAATGAAAAGCTTTACTTATTTCTTACAAAGTATCATACAAAATAGCCAGATGTAAAAAGCCTTATACTACTGGCGAAGATAGCTTATTTGGCCAGCAGCAATTGAGATCGTAGAAACCATGTTTGGAGAAAATTTTGCCAGAGTTGCATCTCTTTGGCAAAATCAACTGTAATTTTAAGCCCCACAGAATTAGCATTTAGAATTAATGTTAAATAATGAAAGATAATGTAAAATTCCAATGAAGAATAATTGTGTTATTTTTAAATATTTAAAGCGAGAAGGTTTTAAAATGTTTTAACCGGGGAGAGCAGGCACGCACTCAATACTATCGTTATAGGTCGCGCGGGGTGACTGAGTCACCCCAATCCTTTTTTTTAATAATTATTTTACTATACACGATACAAATCACAATTCTAGAGAAAAATTTAACAAAGAGAAAATATACTTACCTACTTTCAAGGACTTTTAAATTTTCTTTTATAACTTGAGAAAAAATCCTATAAAACTGAACTAAAGTGTTTTAAAGGTGCGAGACCTTAATAAAGGACGCAAATCCCAGACGCCTTTGGCTAACATAACATGAATGTTATTTGCAGGAAAAACTGTGATTTTGTTCAAGTTATTGTAGTTTTAAGATCTTTTGATTAACGACAGATAGCATGCTGAGCTTTTTCTTGCTTGTGTCTTTTTGAAAGAGCGAAGTTTGTCATCTGGTACACTTATTGTTTCATATTTTTCTTGATGGAGTTCTCTAAGTAGTAATTAAAAATTTTCCTCTTTCGTTTCATGTTTATCGCTTTTCTCAAATTTACTTTCGCTATCATAACTAATACGCATTATTTCAGAGGGTACTTGCCTTGCTTGATCCGTTTCAACTTTCGTCAATAGATATCACACATGCCAATTTCTTTTTTATATACTGCTCATTTACATTTATCGCAGGGGAAAAATGTATCATGTTCATAGAATAAATTTCGGAACATAAGTGGTCGCGGGGGAACTCGGTCAAAACAAGAACCTTAAGATTGTAAAGAAACTTTGCCACTTTAAAAAAAAGAGAAAGATATGTAGAAATACATTTAAGTTCCTCTGAAGACTGTCATATAGGAGGATACTGTCAAGGTCATTGGTAAAAAAATAACAGTTTTCAGGGAATTTATGATTTTGTAAGCTTGGGGTTGCTTTCGCCTCGCGCGAACATTCCAGTGTTAAAAGTGTATTTAATATAAAAATATGGAGATGATATAATGCTAAAGAAGAACTGTGTAAAATATTTTTCATTATATGTTTCAGAATATTTATAAAAATAAACTTGGCAAAATAATCCTCTTCAATAATCTGTTTTTCGAAATACCACAAAACTCTTTTATATACATGGAATAAAGCGCAACTGAAATACATTTAAAACCTCCCTACATGACAGTGATGAATTTTTTTATCTTCCTACAATTTTTGTCTGGGTTTAGTTCTTTCTCTGAAAGAGTAGTATTTTTGGCTTAAAAAGAAAATATTATAAAAAAACATCTCAGCCTGAGATTACAGTAAATCAAACAAAATGTTTTTTTATTTGTTTGTAGGATCACAGATAGCTTGAAATGGAGATGCTGTAATATTAGCAGATGATGTATATAAATTATATCAGTGTAAATGTGTATTTTTATTATGCCAGAAAATTTTTGTCTTAACTCATTCCAGAAAATTAATTTTTTTGAAACTTTTATTTTCGGTATGTTCGCGCCCCACAGTCTGAGAAACACTGCCTTACTGTTACTGAGTTTTGCGATTTAAAAAAACTCTTCACTTATGCCTTGTATTAACCTTCAGGTTCTGACACACATATTCTAATTCCTAAAAGGTGGGGACAGATTAAAAGGTTCCCAAGTATGTAAAAATTGTTAGCAAACTATTGATTGCCCTGAGCTGCTCTGTGACGTCAAAATTCAATTTTCAGGAGAAGTTGATGAAGATGTTAAACTATTTTCTCACATGACACGGCAATTCCAATGGTTTTCATTTTGTAAAATTGTCATTGGTGATTCAATTCTTGGAGAAATACAGTAACCAGAAACCAGTAACCTCTATCATTTATTGATTGCGCAGCAGATCATGACAATTCGCAATTGATCGCAAAGCTGCGTTGTCATAATTTGACGACACTGGAACTGAGAAAATCTGATATCC
Source organism: Trichonephila clavata (assembly GCA_019973975.1). Classification (NCBI taxonomy): domain Eukaryota; kingdom Metazoa; phylum Arthropoda; class Arachnida; order Araneae; family Nephilidae; genus Trichonephila; species Trichonephila clavata. Next base: position 42,465 of record BMAO01017718.1, read on the forward strand.
ATTCTTTGTTTGCTTTTCTTCCTAATCATACGGAATCAAAACTACACATACGTTTTGTTCTGGCAGGTGATGTCATATCTGAATTCACTAAATGTTTATATAATCTATAAAGGTTATTATGTAAAACAGTATTATAGGTAGAGGATGTACACACAAGATTTTGTTGATGAACAAGTATTACAAAATCCCTCACTCAGTTTTCCCTTTTTAAAGTATAAAATTATTAATTGAGAAACACCGTACCACATTAAGACATGCTGATTTAGCATTCTTTAAGTTTTTCAGCACAGACTCTGTTAAGTATTTCTGAAATCCAGGGCTTAAAGATAAAAATTTTACTATTTCCTCGGAGCTTGCATTCAAGCTACATACGCAAGTCCTGCAAAATGCAGTCTTCATTAACACATATCAATTTATCCTTCTTGTTGCATGACATGGATCTTAGAGTCTGTGCTGTCTCTAGGAGTCTGCCTGATCTTCAAGAGTTGATGATAAAGGAGAACCTAGCGATTGACCGAAAGGCACTCTAAAATATTCCAGTTGCAGAATCTTGTAAAATTAGATATCTCTGGCAGCATGAACATTTCCGAGTTCAGTTATCAAGAGGCTGTGGTAAACCTGGAGATATATATTTAAATTGAAATATTTGAATTTGCAATTCATAAAACTAAGCGACCACAGAATTTAATTTACTTATAAACAATCAAAACACTCGCTATTTAGATTATTTTGGCATTCGGGTTTCGAATGAAACTTTAAACATAATTTGTCAAAATTTCCCACGTTTGGAATATTTGATACTTGAACCATGCCCAACAACATCAAATTCTGGACTGTCTGGAGACTTTGAAAGATACCTTGATTCTAAAACTCTAACACCAGTGTCTGATCTAAAGTATCTCAAAGTACTAATGTTAAGCTCAAATTCCTTTATAATTAATCAAGGGTGTATTAAAGCTGTTCTGTTTAGAAAATTAGAGAATTTGGCTTTGATTGCATGTCACGGTTTGAATTTATATAACGTATTCGAATTGAAGAAGCAAAACCCATGACTACGAAATTTCAAAACAAGTAATTAAAACAAAAACAAAAAAATGAGAGGATTCACACAATACTTTTTACTTCAATGTTTGCTTAGATTGGAAATTTATTTAATTTTTTCTTTTGCTTGTGTCATGAAAGTTTACAAAATGAACTCGATTGTTAAATCAACGTGTCAAATTACACACTCCAGAACAATTTTTCACTCGACATTTTTCGAACCTTTTTACACAGTGTTATTTGTAAAAAGGTTTACTATTTTTTAACAGATATTTTTTAAGTGACTGTTTTACGATAAATATGATTCTGCATAAAACGACGTTTGAAATGTAAATTTTAGCATATTAAGTATTTACCCACGTCAAAAAGTTCCTAAAACCGAAATTTTATGCGAGTTTCTCAACAAGATTCTTGGAATCGGAAATCGAGAAATTATAAAAACCTTGTATTATAGTAGATAAAAGTCAACTCAAACTGTCGAGAAATGAAATAGAACTAGCATTCATTTATATAAGAGAACCAGAGCATACTACGATTTTAAAAGTTTATTAAATATACCAATACTGCAACATAAAAAAGGACCACAAAGTTTAAAGTCAACTTAAAAAAATTCATCGTGGGATGATAAGATATTGAACTGTTTTGAACTAATCATTGATTGGAAACTTTATAGTCCTTTTTCTATTACCTGACTCTGGAAATATATTTTTCTTTAAATACTGTTTTTACATTGAAGAAGTGCTTAATTTAATTGGTGAAATTGCGAATCTTTATGGGGGCGGGTAACCTGGTATTCTCCTACCATGACGCTATTAAATTCATTTATTGATCACAAGGAAATTACCAAATTGAGCTAGAAAACACCAAAATTGAAAACCATTTCTAGAAGTATATTTTTAGGAAGTGGTAATTAGTTTGGATTTTTGAGGTGCATGCTCAACTAGAGGTTATAAATATTGATTTTTAAAACTTAGTATTGTTTTGTATTGTGTATGCATTTGATACATTAAATTAAGAATTTTGAGTTTGTAGAATTACTTTACATATGTAGTATTTAAAAGTAGTTTTATTTGTGAAAAAAGAAAAATCTAAAATAATCAGAGAGCCATTGTATTTTATATAACATACCAAAATTTGAGTTATCAAGAGGATAAGGAAACACTGAAGAAACTAAAACTGAAATATTTAAATTAGTTCTTCGCAAAAATAAGCCATGACAGTCTTTTTAATTTACTTCTAAGCAATCAAACTATTCGCTACTTAGATGATTCTGGCATTCGGGTTTCGAATGAAACTTTAAACATGATTTGTCAAAATTTCCGAAGTTTGGAATTTTTGATACTTTTGAATCATGTGTAAACTTTGACACGTTGATTTAACAATCGAGGTTATTTTGTAAACTTCCATGACACATGCAAAAGAAAAAATTTACGAAATTTCCAATCCAAGCAAACTTTGAAATAAAAAGTATTGTGTGAACCCTCTCAATTTGTTTTCTTTAATTACTTGTTTTAAAATTTTGTAGTCATTGGTTATGCTTCTTCATTTCGAATTCGTTATATAAATTCCAACCGTGAAATGCAATCAAAATCAAATTCGCCAAATTTCTATACCGAATAGCTTTAATACACCCTTGATTGTTTATTAAGGAATTTGAGCTTAACATTAGTACTTTGAGATACTTTAGATTAGACACTGGTGTTAGAGTTATAGAATCAAGATAATTTTCAAATTCTCCTGACAGTCCAGAATCAGATGTTGTTGGGCATGATTCAAGTATCAAATATTCCAAACATTTGAAATTTTGACAAATAATGTTTAAAGTTTCATTCGAAACCCGAATGCCAGAATGATTTAAATAACGAATAGTTTGATTGCTTAGAAGTAAATTAAAAAGACTGCCACACACACACACACACACACACACACACACACATGGCTTATTTTTGCGAACTAATTTAAATATTTCAGTTTTAGTTTCTTCAGTGTTTCCTTATCCTCTTGATAACTGAAATTTTGGTATGTTATATAAAATACAATGGCTCTCTGATTATTTTAGACTTTTCTTTTTTCACAATAAAACTACTTTTAAATACTACATATGTAAAGTAATTCTAAAAACTCAAAATTCTTAATTCAATTAATCAAATGCACACACAATACAAAACAAAACTAAATTTTAAAAATTGATATTTATAACATCTATTTGAGCATGCACCTCGAAACTCCAAACTAATTACCACTTCCTAAAAATATACTTCTAGAAATGGTTTTCAATTTTGGTGTTTTCTAGCTCAATTTGCTAATTTCCTCGTGATCAATAAATGAATTTAATAGCGTCATGGTAGCAGAATACATGTTCCCCGCCCCATAAAGATTCGCAGTTTCATGAATTAAATTCAGCACTCCTTCAATGTAAATACAGTATTTAAAGAAAAGAATATTTCCAGAGTCAGGTAATAGAAAAAGGACTATAAAGTTTCCAATCAATAATTAGTTCAAAATAGTTCAATTTATAATCTCTCACGATGAATTTTTTAAAGTTGAATTTAAACTTGGTAGTTCTTTTTTATATGTTGCAGTATTGTTATATTTAATAAACCTTTAAAATCGTAGTATGCTCTGGTTCTTTTACATAAATGAATGCTACTTCTATTTCATTTCTCGACAGTTTGCGCTGACTTTAATCTACTATAATACAAGTTTTTTTTATACTTTCTCGATTTCCGATTCCAAGAATCTTGTTAGAAAATTTGCATAAAACTTCGGTTTTAGGAACTTCTTGACGTGGATAAATACTTAATATGCTAAAATTTACATTTCAAGCACCGTTTTATGCAGAATCATATTTATCGTAAAACAGTTACTTTGAAAAATATCTGTTAAAAATAGTAAACGTTTTTACAACTAACACTGTGTAAAATGGTTCAAAAAATGTCGAGTGAAAAATTGTTCTGGAGTGTGTAATTTGACACGTCGATTTAACAATCGAGTTCATTTTGTAAACTTTCATGACACAAGCAAAAGAAAAAATTAAATAAATTTCCAATCTAAGCAAACTTTCAAGTAAAAAGTATTGTGTGAGTCCTCTCCATTTTTTTTGTTTTAATTACTTGTTTTTAAATTTCGTAGTTATGGGTTTGTTTCTTAATTCCGAATTCGTTATTTAAATTCCAACCGTGACATGCAATCAAAGCCAAATTTGCCAATTTTCTAAACCGAATAGCTTTAATACTCCCTTGATTGATTATAAAGGAATTTGAGCTTAACGCATCAGTACTTAAAGATAATTTAGATTGGCCACTGGTGTTTGAGTTATAGAATCAAGATAATTTTCAAACTCTCCAGGCCATGAAACTGATGGATTGAAAACGACTGATGATAAGAATGTTGAACAAAAAAAGGTTTCAAAAAATGAAATTGCAAAAACCAATAGCAATAAAGACGAACCTAGTAGCAATAAAGAATCTTCAGGTGGTCATGAAACTGATAAATCGAAATATACTGATGACAAGAATGGAGAAGAAATTTTTTATACCAAAAATGAAATTGCAGACCAATAGCAATAAAGACGAACCTAGTAGCAATAAAGAATCTTCAGGTGGTCATGAAACTGATGAAACGAAAACGACTGATAACAAGAACGGGGAAGAAAAAATTGTTTCCAAAATGAAATTGCAAAGACCAATAGCAATAAAGACGAGCCGAGTAGCAATAAAAAATCTTCAGGTGGTCATGAAACTGATGAAACGAAAACGACTGATGACAATAATGGGGAAGAAAAAATTGTTTCCGAAAATAAAATTGCAAATACCAATAGCAAATAAGACGAGCCAAGTAGCAATAAAAAACCTTCAGGCTGTCATAAAACCGATGAATTCAAAACGACCGATGACAAGAATGGGGAAGAAAAAATTGTTTCCAAAAATGAAATTGCAAAGACCAATAGCAATAAAGACGAGCCGAGTAGCAATAAA
>BMAO01017719.1:0-26353 GCA_019973975.1 Trichonephila clavata
GAAAATTGGCCACTCGAGGGCGCTGCTGTGCGCACTCAGTATCTAAAATGTAAATATTGTTAGTGTGTAACTTGTTTTGTAGAATGTAGGCGCATGACGGCAAGTTCAGTCATATTAAATATTACTATATTCAAAATTGTGTCTTCGTAGAGTAATATGGACTGATCAATTTCTATGGATACTGCACACTCATTCGTTTCATTCGCTAAGAACATTTCGTTTAGGTTCTTAATTCTTTACATTGGTGCATCGGCCGGAATACGTTTCGCTGCATGTTGGGGTGAGTACTTTTGTTTAGTCTCACTTTGAATTTGATATTCGTTTAGTTAGCTTATTTTATCATATTTGAAATTTAGTTTATTCGTAACTGTCGGTATTTGGAAGGTTGCTCTGGTATAGTTTTGTTTACTTGTATACAGATTGTTAAACTGGATTTTGTTTGAATGTGTTGAAATTTATACTAAGTTGGATTTAGAATTGGTGTTATTATTTGTATATTTGTTTTGAAATTATAGTGTTTTGTTTAAAATGGATGCAGCAAATCAGGCTTTATTAGAAAGAGCAAAAAGGGCTCGATCTGTTTCGAGGTCCTCGTGACGAAACAAATTAATAAATTAGAAAACGAAATAAACAATTCAGCCGATAAAACAACAGTGCATGAGATTTACGTGCAATTAATTTCTAAATATGAGGAGCTGAGTACACTCGATAAGGAAGTTGAGAGTTTAATAAATATTGAAAGTCTAGAAGACGAAATATTAACTCGCGAAGAATATCGAGATAAATTTATAATATGGAAAATCCGTGCTGACGTTACATAGGAACAGTTTCGAGCATTACATTTCAAAATTCGGTCGAAAATCAACCGCAAAACGTAACTCTTTAAATAATACAGTTAGTTCGTTTTAACAAATCAACCGCGTTTACCTAAGCTCACATTAGAATCTTTTTCGGGCAAGGATATCAGTAGTTTCCCAGTTTTTGGGCTAGATTTAAATCCGCAGTGGATGATAATTCGAATTTAAATGATGTGGACAAATTTTCCTATTTGAAATCGGTTGTCACATCTGATGCAGAATTGGCTATTCGAGGTTTAACACTAACACCGGAAAATTATGCAAAGCAGTTAAAATTTTAGAAGATAGATTCGGGCGTAAAGAACTAATTGTAGATTATCATATGAATCGTTTGTTAAATTTGTCCCCTGTCGTAATCGTTTGATGTAATCGCGTTAAGAAAGCTATATGATCAATTAGAAATAAACATTAGGGGACTCGAATCCTTGAAATCTTCCCCGATTCTTACAGTTGTCTACTGTTTCCGATAATAATGAAAGCTATTCCCCTGATTTGGCATTAGAATATAATAAAAACATAATGAAAACAATCCCAAGTCACTGATCTAACTACATATTTGCGCGGCGAAGTTGAAAGTCGCGAACGGACGGAAATTTTGTTAAAACCACATGGCTCCCACTCGTATCCCAATAAATATTCGGAAGAGCACACCGATCTATCCGCAGCCAAATCGAAAGGGTCAAGGTCATTCGCGATTCTACCCTTCTCATAAATCGGGGTGAGAGCATCTGCGAACGAATTGCTTTCGGCTGCAGTTTCGAATTGTTTATTTTGTTCGAAGATACTCATGCATCTGATATGTGTGAGAATCTATGCGTTCAGGAAAAGAGAGCCAAATTAATAAAGGAAGGGAGGTGTTTTTTGTGTTGTTATACTTGTTGCCATGTTAAAAAGTGCAAAAAAGAGGTTTGCTCGTATTGTAAAGGTCGTCACGCTCGTGCTATTTGTTTTAAGCTGGAAATTCTTTAAAACAAATTCGCATATAGATTTAGAGAAAGGGAAAGTTGACGTGAAACCAACGTCTTCAAATTCTGTTCTTCATAATAGAGGTGGAGTTTTATTGCAGTGTGTAAAGGCAGAAGTAATCGGTCATATTTCTCGGATAAAATATTTTGTCTTTTTGATAATGGAAGTGAGAAATCTTTTATTAAGAAAAATGTTTCTCGGAGGTTGGGGTTGAAAAAGGTAGGTTCGGAAAGGCTAAATATTTTTCGTTCGGATGTAAAACTCCTAAAAAAAAACTTGTAGCAAGGTCGAGGTTAGATTAAGGAATATATTAAACGGAGAAGTAACTGTAATTGAGGCATTGGAAATTGAGGAAATTTCAAAGGCAACACTTAGCCTGCCTAGCCCAGATGTATGGACAGAAATGGAGACAAGGGATTCAGACTAACATTCAATTGTAGTGAATCTTCTGAGAACTGTGAAATTTCATTGTTAATAGGTTCCGATTTTTATTGGTCTTTAACACATCGGATAAAAGACTTGATTCGTCATTGGTTGCAGTAGAAACTAGTTTAGGATGGTCTCTTCAGGGAAAGTGTGATGAGCAGAGTGATTGTACTTCGGTACATTTGATTCACAGTGAAGAGGAATCGATTTCAGCTGAGCTAAGGAGATTCTGGAGATAGAAAGTTTAGGAATACGTGACAATGATTCGGTGTCTTTAGGTAATGGAGATGAAGAGATACTTAGTGAATTTGATAAATCAGTTTGTTTGTAGATGGTCGATATCGTGTTAGTTTGCCATGGAAACCAGGAATGAGAGAGGTTTTACAGAATAATAAAACTGTTGCACGTAAACGTTTTGAGGGGTTGGTCCGTAGGTTTAAATGTGATCACGAGTTGTTCTGTGAGTATAAAGATGTAATCGATAACTATGTTAGGGAAGGTATTGTTGAGCGTACTTCTTGTGATTCTTTATCGGATAGTCAGGGATTTTACCTACCCATCATGCGGTGATACGTAGCGACAAAACCACAAGCCGTCTTCGCATTGTGTTTGATGGTTCGGCTCACGAAGACGGACATTCATCGTTGAACCAAAGTTTATATACGGGACCAAATTTGCACCCAAATATGTTAGAACTTCTCTTACGGTTCCGAAAAAACCCTGTAGCCTTTACAGCTGATGTAAAATCGGCTTTTCTTCAAATTGAATTGGACCTTCGTGATCGAGAATTTACACGTTTCTTCTGGACTGATAATTTGAATAACAATCCATACGTTCTAAATTTCACGAGAATCCTTTTTGGACTTAGATCTAGTCCATACCTTCTCGCAGCAACGTTAAAACATCATTTTAAGAAGTACAAAGAACAATATCCTCTTACATTTGACTTGCTAAATAGCTCCATTTATGTTGATGACTTCATTTGTGGTAGAAATGATGTTCCGGACGCTCTACGTACTACCTTGGAGTGTTTGCAAATATTCAGTGACGCGAGCATGTTGTTGCGCAAATGGAGAAACTAATTCAAAACAACTTGATTTGTTATGGCAGCAAGAAGGTATCGAAACAGAATTCTCTGAAACTAGTGCCACCGATCTTAAACCACCGATTAAGGTTTTAGGACTCGCTTGGGATTCAGAAAAGGATTTAATTTATTTCGATCCAAAGGATTTATTGAAATTTATGTCACGTAAAACAGAGTCTAAGAGATTTATTCTGAGTGTGGTTGGTCGCATCTTCGACCCAGTGGAATTCTTGGCCCATTCGTTATCAAATTGGAGTGTCTTCTTCAAGATCTTTGGACTCTAGGAGTAGACTGGGACTCTGAACTTCCCCAAAGCTACGACACAAGTGGCAGCAGTGGAGTAGCGAAGCTGAGGGCTTGACTGAGATAAAAATACCACGGTTCTATTTAGGGGACGTAGATCAAGAATTATCAAGTGTTGATATACATTGTTTCTCAGACGCGAGCAAGTCAGCCTATGGAACAATACTATACTTGCGATTTGTTACTTGCAATAACAAAATCGAAACGAGTTTCATTTGCTCAAAAAGTCGTGTGGCACCTTTGAAATCATTGACGCTTCCTCGTCTTGAACTGACAGCAGCCCTATTGTCAGCTAGAGTTGGCCAAACAGGTGTCATCATGTCTAAAATTTAATGCCAATATATATTATTGGACTGATTCTCTCATTTCGTACTACTGGATATGTGGCGATTCTTCAGCATTCAAACCGTACATTAAAAATCGTGTTAAAGAGATACAGTTGCTCTCTGATCCGAGCCAGTGGGGACACTGTCCAGGAAAGGACAATCCTGCAGATCTCATTTCGCGTGGTACATCTGCCGTCAAATTAGCACAGAATGAGCTGTGGTGGCACGGCCCACCTTGGCTTAAACTAGCACCCGATCATTGGCCAAATCGTCAACGAGATATTTTAGATTCGGAACTCTGCTCGGAAGAATTAGAATATCGTTCTAGTGTGCATGTGGCAGTTACCCAACAGAGGGAATCTCTTGTTGACATAAATCGATTCAGTAGCCTTAAAAAACTTTTGAAAGTGACTGCTTGGGTCTTCCGATTTGTGAACAATGCTAGAATCGTTAATAAATCAATGAACTTCTATATTACTGCAGATGAAATACAAAATGCTGAATATTTTTGGCTTAAATATGTTCAATACGAATTTTATTCAGCTGAGATATTAACCTTAAAAGCAACGAACAACTTCGATGTAGCTCTGAAATAAAGAGTTTAGTGCCTTATTTGGGTGAAGACAATTTACTAAGAATTACTGGACGGTTGCTTGAAGCAGACTTATGCTTTGGCGAAAAGCATCCTGTTTTCCTTCCCGACACTGTAAATTTACAGAATTACTTGTTATTAGGGAACATGAACGAATTGGTCATTGTGGCGTATCTGCAACTTTAACTCAACTTCGAAAAAATTATTGGATACCTAAAGGTCGTCAGTTAGTGAAAACAATTATTCGAACTTGTCTCATTTTCAAAAAATACAACGCTAAACCAGCTGACCAGTTGAGTGGTCAGTTGCCTCGAGATAGAATCACCCAATCCCCTCCATTTCAAATCGTAGGAATTTATTTTACAGGTGCAATACTTGTTAAGGACAATCAAGAGACTCATAAGTCTTATGTTTCTTTGTTTACATGTGCGGTCACTCGTGCCGTACACTTAGAACTTGTATCAGACATGTCCACAAAGTGTTTTTTACTTGCTTTACGGAGATTCCTCGCTCGTAGAGGAAATTGCAAAGTAATATACTCAGATAATGCTCGTACATTTAAAGCTGCTGAAAAGGAGCTAGCATATTTTGCCAACATCTTGAAGGACAGTGAATTTCAAAATTTTGTCGCAGATAAAGGTATCCACTGGAAGTTCATAGTTGAACGTGCCCCTTGGTGGGGTGGATTTTACGAACGTCTTGTTAAGACTATAAAGGATCCTTTGCGTAAAATACTTGGCAAAGCCCTTCTAATGTTTGAAGAACTTTCAACGATACTTTCAGAAGTTGAAGTGATCGTCAATCATCGACCACTGAGATATACGTGGAAAACGATCCAAGAGAGCCGGAACCACTCACACCGGCCCACTTCCTCGAGTTAGGTTATGGTGACTCTAAATATCCTATACATTTCATTGAACTGATCGACGCCACTACGGCAAGAGAGTCGTACAAAAAAAAGAAAGACTTACCGAACTCTTCTTTTAAAACAACTTTGGAGACGCTGGAAAGAACAGTATTTACTCCAGTTAAAAACAGTTAATCATTTTAAAACACCATCTGTTCATAAAAATTTAAAATTAAATGACATAGTTCTGGTTGAAGGAAATGTAAAATCAAAATTATTGTGGGAACTTGGAATAATCAAGGAGATATTTATTGGAAGAGACAATAATGTTAGATCTTGTCTTGTAAAAACTTCTAAAGGTCTCTTCAAAAAACCCATTCAATTGTTGTACCCTTTAGAACTTGAATAATATTTGAACTAATTTTGTTTCTATTTTTTCAGATTAATGTTAGGAGATAGCACATTATTAATTAATCTCTGTTAAATTTATTTGTTGTGAGATCTTGAGGTATGTAGCCTAATATTTTCTAATTTGTAAATTGAAGATTTATTGTCAACTTTAAATTTCATTATATTTGTGTATTTTAATATATATTTACTTTTTTCTTTGTAATATGAAAAATTTAAATTTTGATTAGTAGCATTGTTTCAGTGTTAAGTCTTTGTTAGAATTGTGTTTGAATAATTGTTTGTATTAATTTTTGTTTGATAATTACTGGGTGAACATTCTGTTCACCGGCGGGGTGTGTGCCGAAATATTGGCCACTCTAGGGCGCTGCTGTGTGCACCTCAGTGTCTAAAATGTAAATATTGTTAGTGTGTAATTTGTTTTGTAGAATGTAGGCCGCATGACGGCAAGTTCAGTCATATTAAATATTACTATATTCAAAATTGTGTCTTCGTAGAGTAATATGGACTGATCAATTTCTATGGATACTGCACACTCATTCGTTTCATTCGCTAAGAACATTTCGTTTAGGTTCTTAATTCTTTACAAAGCCCTTGCAATGCCCTTGGCTGTCAATTTTCGCAAAACCCTTTTGTAATGGATCCTTTTTGTACTATTTAAAAGGAATTGGCCTATGAAATTTCAAATCTGTTTTTCTAATAGTTTAAAGGGAAATATTTACCCTCATATAAATTAAGCCCTGGCACCACCCCTTGGGGGTCAATTTTCACAAAACCCGTTATTAGAGGAACTCTATTCCATAAGAGGAATTGGCGTATCAAATTTCAGACGTGTAGGTCTAATATTTCAAAACGGGAATATTTATCTTTAACGCCTCTTAACCTCTCACAACGCTACTTAGGGGTCGATTTTCGTAAAAACCATTTTGTATAGGTCCAATAGTTCAAAAAAGGAAATATTTATCTATAACACTACTTAAGGCTCCCGGTGACACGCCACCACGAAAACCGAGTGTAATGTTAATCCTATGGAGTTTCTTATAATTCAATTTACGTCTAAGGTATTGCTTTTAACTGTATGAAACAAAATGCATCCTAAAGATTAAAAAAAAATTAATTTTTCTCTTGATTTCGATTTTTTTAAAACAAATTCTAAATATTTTTAAATATTTATTAAAAGCTTGAAAATTTACATTTAGTGCGTTGAAACGATCATAAAAATATTTTCAATTATCGGATAAAAAAAGTTTTTCAGTGGAAATCCTTTATTTTTTATGCTCTTTCAAACGCATATACTTTAAAAATTTTAAACTAATTTATTTGCGAGTAATTAAATAAGTCAGCATTGCATATTAGGAATGAGGGGAAAGTAAACTTGTAACTCCGCCTTCTTGCGGAAGGATACATGAAATTTTCCCTGCGTTCCCTTGGTGAAAGGGGGTAATTTATGACTCTTCCGTGGATTGTGTAACAGAGATGTCCCCCCCCCCAAATGGGTCTTGTTTTCTAAGAATCTATAGGCATTCAAGATACTATTTACAATTACATCATTCTTAGGAAAGTTTGAGTCTGTGCTTGAAAATAACTACAAATACGTTTTGTACAAAAAGCTATCCTCTGTTTTTTATTCCACCTTTCTTAAAATTATTTATATATACTAAATAAGTTATATTTTATTAATAACTAGCTGTTACCCGTCCGCTTCGCTGGGAATTTCATGATGTTTTATAAATTTTTACTGCTTATATATATGTATAAATTATTGATATCTAAGTCCAAGCATTAAGAATTCGATTGTATTGAAAAATATACTTAGACCTGTAACTGTCGCCTGTTGATAAAAAAAGGGGCAGAACTCATCTAATTTGTGTTTTCTTAAAATCTCTAAAATTGAAGCATAGAATGATGTTTGCTCTTTCGTAACCCAAAAACCAAGTGGATTCCCGCAAAACCAATTTTCGGTGGATCTCTACTCCGTAAATTGAACATGCAAGCCAAATTTCAAGTCTAAATCTAACAGAAAAAAAAACAAAAGTTTTACTATCAATATCCCCGTAATCCCGTTGAGAGCCGTTTTCCAAAATAACCGCTCTTAGCGGATTTCAACTCAACAAAAGAAAAATGCAAACCAAATTTCATTATTATAGCCCTTGTAGCTCGAAAAAAGTAATTTTTTTTGTCAATACGTCCCAGTAACCCCCTGCACCCCCCCCCAGAACTTGATTTGCTTAAAATACATTCTTAGTGGATCCCTATTCAACAAAAGAAACATGCTTAACAAATTTCAAGTATATGGGTCTAACAATTAAAAACATGAATTTTTTTCTGTAACTCCTCTTGACCCCTCGCAACCCTCCTTGGGGGTCAATTTTCGTTTTACTCTTTGTTAGAGGAACTCTATTCCATGAAAGGAACATGCCTACCAATTTTCAAGCAGGATGATCAAATAGTTTAAAATGGAAATATTTATCAATTACGCCTCTTAATCTCCCGAAATTAAACTTAGTAGTTCATATTCGCGAAACCCATTTTGTAGCAATTCACTACTTTACGAAAGGAATCTGCTTATCAAATTTCAAGACTGTACGTCTAATAGTTTAAAAATGGGGATAATTATCTCTAACGCCACTTGAGCCCCCGCAACGCCACTTCTGGGTATGTTTTCACAAAACCAATTTTGTAGGGGAATTGCACACTATGAAAGGAATCTGCTTAGCAAAATTTGAAGACTGTGCGTCCAATAAATTAAAAATGCAAAAAAAAAACAAAAAAAAATCAATAACGCCCCTTGAACTCCCGCAACGCGGCCTAGGGGTCGATTTTCACAAAACACATTTTGTAGTGTATCTCTATCCTATGAGAGGAATCTGCTTACCAAATTTCAAACTGTGCGTCTAATAGTTTAAAAATAGAAATAATTATTTATATCTGCCCTTAACACCCCGCAACACCCCTTGGGGTCAATTTTTCTCAAACCTGTTTTGTAGCGGATATTTATTCCCTGAAAGAAACATTCCTACCAATTTTCAAGCAGGGAGTTGAAGTAGTTTAAAAACGAAAATATTTATCTAGTACGCCACTAAATCCCCCGCAACGCCATTTAGAGGTCTGTTTTCACAAAACCTTCTTATAGCTGATCTCTACTCTATAAAAGAAATCTACTTATCAAATATAAAAACTGTGCGTCTAATAGTTTAAAAATGGAAATAATTATCTATAACGCCCCTTAAGTCCCGCAACGCCACTTGAGGGCAATTTTCACGAAACCCATTTTGTAGCGTATCTCTACCCTATGAGAGGAATCTACTTACTAAGTTTCAAGACTGTACGTCTAATAACTTAAAAATCGGAATTTCTAACGCCCCTTAAACCCCCGCCCCCGCAAACAATTGCTGCTAATTTGAAATTACAAACAGACACTTCAATTTTATTTATTTGTATAGATATAGATTGGGATTATAGTAACTATTGTTTAAATGTGACTAAAAATGTAAATAAAAAAAAGAAAGGATTAAAACTAACCGTAAAACTTATCAATTTTTTGTTTCTTGCATTGCTTTTTGCTTATGGAGCCTTGATTTATTATTTTTAAAAGTGCATCCGAAACAGCCGATGCTCTACTTAACTGAACAGTGAGATAAGTATCATAAAAAAAAATTATGGCACGTGTCAGCGTATTATCATGTGCGCGTAACACTATTATGTCTCATGAAGAGCATCGGTCGCCAGTAACCAAAACAACGACTTCATTAGCTCAGCTTGGCGTTCATCTTGGCATTCAGTTTCACGTTCACCCGTATAGTTTCCGTTCCCGTAAGAATACGGGAATAAAATATAGCCTATGTTACTCCCCGTTAATGTAGCTTTCCATTAGTGAAAGAATTTTTAAAATCGCACCAGCCGCGTTTCCGAGATTAGCCGGAACAAACAGACAGACAGACCGACAGACAGACAGAGAGACAAAAATTTTAAAAATTGGTTTTTTGTTATGAGTACCGTATATACTTTTAGTGCATTAAGTAAAAAGCTGCTAATTTGAAATTACAAACAGACACTTCAATTTTATTTATTTGTATAGATTAAAATGAACAATTAATATTTATTAAATGCATTTGAATCGTCAGGATAAAGTGAATCAGATTTCGCATTCTTTTCTTACATATCTCCAAAATTGAAATTCCTGTGTTTTTTTCCAAGTTAAAGTTATTTGAATATCAGCTGTTTTAAAACTTATTTTGCACAGTTTATTTCAGTTATTAAATAAAATGGATCATCGTCGCAGCTTCAAAAAAAGATTATTTCTTTCGGCTAAACGAAAAAAGAATATAGGACAGAATTTCAGGAATTGGAAAGAAAAGTGTGTATTTCTTTTTTTCTAAATTCTTGTTCCGCTGTTCATTTCAAATATTGTGAAAGTTTCCACATACTAAATGGATTTATTGATCATCGCATTTTAAATAAGATTCAAATATTCCGAAGATGAAATACCATTGATTTAAAATAAATCAGAAAGTTTTCCATAATTTTAAGAATATTTTTAGTAACATTAATAGTTTCTTCTTAAAACATATAAATTTCAATTAATTTATTTACTATTGCTACTGATATTTTTATTCCGTTTTTATTTCCTTCACTAAAAATTCAACTTAGAAATAACATTGCAGAAATTTTTTTTTTTTAAAATTTCTGTCTGGAAAGCAGTATCTACATTTTGCATTTTCATTTATACATGTGTTTCATATATTATTCAAGATAACTCATCACTGCTTTTTTTTTTCAAAATGAATTCTAAGTTAATGCGCTATGAAGAATGCACTGCAAGTACAAATACAGGCAAATAGTTCCACAATTTTAAAGTTCAAGCCCAGCACCACTAAAGACCCACCGTGTAGGGGCGCGATGCACGTTAAATCTGTCGAGAGCTCAAACGTCCTTCCTTTGGTGTGGTGTGGTAGTTAGGAGATGAGGTGCTATCTCAGGTGTCATCCCCGTCACTTGACCATGGTTCAAAATTACGAGGTCCGTTACCAAAAGCTCTCGTGTAGCTGAACAGTGTGACGTTAATATTCACTCACTCACTCCACAATTTGAATGTTTGACATCTGAGGAATTATATATATAGAGAGAGAGATTTTCCCCAAAAATCCCGGGAAATTCTGATTGGAATGGGGTTGTACGAAAACACTTTCTAGTTCTAGGGGTTCTACGAAAACACTTTCTAGTTCTAGGGGTTCCACAAGGCGTGAGGGTCCCCTGAGCTCAAGGTCCCCTGTGCACGGCACTACCTAGCCCATTGGTAGTTACCGCCACTGTACTTTATTAAATTTATATAAGATTTTTTTTTTGTTACATGTCTTAAACCGTTTTTAAATAAAATTATTGAACTGAATCGGAAATAAAGAACTGACCTGAAATATTTCAGGAAAGAGAATAATTTAAATCACATTACACTATTCATTCCATTAATTTTATAAATTTCTCTTGTCATTAAACTGTTTAAAAAAGGATTTTGATGCAATTTAGTATTGAAGAATATCACAGAAAATTGTTTTGCATGTATATATATAAAGGTTTTTGCCTTAACTAAAACTTATATTTTTATAAAATTCAAATGAAAAACTGATGTTCCTCAAAACAGAAACGAAACAGCGGAAAAAAAGCAGTTTCTTTGTACAACTAGAATGTCGGGCACAGTTTTCATGTAATTGAAAACTGCCATGGGGTGGGCAGTAAAAGAGGGGTCAGTTGTCATATAAATAGTCTTCAGTTGGTTGTAAACTGGACCCTCCAAGAACAAAAATAGAAGGCGAAAGAGGGGGGGGGGGTTTCCGGCCTGGAGCTCCCTTTGCACTTAGAATCCCTCCTCAACTGTTGTAGAAGAGGCTTGTATGATTCTGTGACGTCATTTTCTTTCATCATGACAGCTTTCAGAACATAATCATCAGAAAATGGGATCAAGTAAATGGAAATTTGGAAAAATAATAGCTTGAAAAAAATGTTTATTTCAAAGTCAAGAAAATATTGAAAATTAAGAAAAAAAGGCATATAATTTATCTTTTATGAAGGAACTATTTACCTCCGATCATTAAGACCAGTACTCATGAGTACTTGGCCTTTCTTTTAGGACCGCCCATTCCCCCCTCCCAGAAGAGGGCGCTTTCATCGTTTTAGAGTTGGAATTTCTGTCTACGGGACCCTTAAGCCTCACAACGCCCTTTAAGATTCATTTTTCACCAACGTGTAGCGTGTTTTCAACCATTTTGTTGCGGACCTCTAATCCTTGAAAGGAGTGAGTGAGTGAATGTTAACGTCGCACTGTTCAGCTACACGAAGGCTTTTGAGGACGGATGAGAACGACACCTGAGATGGCACCCCCCTCTCCTAACTACCAGCCACACCAACGGGAGGACGTTTGAGCTCTTGACACATTTTACGTGCATCGCACCTCTACACGGCGGATCTTCAGTGGCACTGGGCTCGAACTAACGACACCCTGGGCCCGAGTCCATTACCTTGTCCACTAGGCTACCGCGGCCACATCCTTGAAAAGAACATGCCCACCAAATTTAAAGTTTGTTGGTCTAATAATTCAAAAACGAAAATATATATCTGCAACGTCCCTTAAGCCCCAGGATGCCCTTAAGGGTTGTGAATGTGGAGGAGTAAATCCGAAAATAGAACCCGCGACCTATGGATCCGCAGCAGGGTAACATAACCACTAGACAAAAATGATCACTTCTGTTTGGAGACTGTTACTGGCTTATAAGATACCACCACAGGGTCAATTTTACTAACTCGGAAACCTTCGCTGGTGTGGGTCCAACCATTCCTAAATTCATCGCAATCGGATGAAAGGCTTAGGAAGGCATAAGAGCACACAGACAAACATTCATTTTTATTCACATAGATTAGATATATTTATCATTTTTATTTAAAATTTTATTTAGAATTAAAACTTTTCCTAGAATATATCCCTTACTTCAGAATGTTTTCCAACATGCATAAAATTGCTTGATGGAACGACTATGAATCTTTTGTTACATAGGCTGAGTATGATTTAATTTTCTAGAATATATCAAACATTTCAGAAAATATTAAACACACTATTTGACCAACCCTAAAGATTTAAAATATCTAACTCTTTTGTTTAAAGATATATATATATAGAGAGAGATATATATGTATACACAATACTTACAAAGAATTTTCAATACTCAGTTATTTTTACAGTCTCTACAGTCGAAATAATTCAATAAAAAATGTCGAAATTAAAAATTCGACAATTTATTTTAGAGCGAAAACCATCAATATGTTTAAAAAAATGAACACTTTACAATTATTGAAATTTTTACGTCATTATAAAACTTTTAAAATGTGGATTACTGTATATGGATCAAAAGTTACGGCATTTTGATAAAAGAAAATGTTCAGTTTATATATATATATATATATATATATATATATATATATATATATACTAGCTGTTACCCGCGACTTCGTTCACGTAGAAATTTACAAAAAAGTGTTTTGTTCAATTCACAGATCTTACGAAAACTTAATAATTCTGTATTCCACGTTAAGAAATACATACACACTATATATATCAATAGAGAGAGAGAGAGAGAGAGTTTAATGTTATTTTTTTACTTTGTGAATCAATGTTTTGTTTTTATATTTTTGTGTTCTTTCTGCTTTTGGTGTTTATTGTTTTATTTTTTTTATTTTCTTTGTTTTTTGTTAATTTTTGTGTGGTTTTTTCGTATAAATTTATTGAACATCCTCTCTATATACAGTATTAAATTTATTGAAAAATCTCTTTATATACAATATTTGGTGTACGATTTTCTTGAGCTAAAACAAAAACGCCAGTGGCATTCCTCGCACGTGAACATGTCATGTGAAAAGCAACTCTTAGTTAAATCTATGTCAACTTTGCTTAACGTTTGCCCTTGTGACTTGTTAATTGTCATAGCATAGCTGACACTTACAGGGAATTGTAGTCTTTTGCATTCAAACGGGAAATTCGATGGTATTATGGGAATTCGTGGTATAAGTACTATGTTACCTTTTCCGCATCCGGATATTATACGACCTTCTATAACGTTTCTTTGCAATGCCACTACTCGCAACCTAGTACCATTGCAAAGTTTGGTGGGTTTAAATTACGGAGTAGTATTATGGGAACGCCAATCTTAAGTTCTAGCTTGTAAGGAGGTAGACCAAGCACAATTATACTGTTTAAAAATTCTGTTGGATAACTAACCGTTTCATCCGGATTGCAAACTGTATTGATGGAAAGGTATGTTTGTGATTCACCAGAAGCTTATTTAACATGCGCTGATTAAGCGCAGTAACCTGGTCGTTTATAGGTGCTAAAATTGATCTTTCACACAACCACGAATCTTCTTTTATATTGAGATTGTGAACATCATCATAAATGCTATGTTTTTTATCAAAATCTGAAATATTTTCATGAATAAAAAACCTAACAATGTTTAACATCGATTTCTAATTATTATACTTAAAGTTCAGATGTTAAAGTTTAAAACAGCTTAAATATAACGAATGAAAAAAACTCACAATTAAGAAATTAAGAACAATTTGAATTAAGAAAAACAGAGAGGTAGAAAAATGAAAGATACCTTGAAAATTATTATTCTTCGATTACAATATAAATATTAAGCAAATAATAACTATTGTTTAAATGTGACTAAAAATGTAAATAAAAAAAAGAGAAAGGATTAAAACTTATCAATTTTTTGTTTCTTGCATTGCTTTTTGCTTATGAAGCCTTGACTATTTATTGTTTTTTAAAAGTGCATCCGAAACAGCCGATGCTCTACTTAACTGAACAGTGAGATAACTATCATAAAAAAAAATTATGCACGTGTCAGCGAATTATGATGTGCGCGTATCACTGTTATGTCTCATGAAGAGCATCGGTCGCCAGTAAACCAAAAACAACGACTTCATTAGCTCAGCTTGGCGTTCAATTTGGCGTTCATCTTGGCATTCAGTTTCACGTTCACCCGTATAGTTTCCGTTCCCGCAAGAATACGGGAATAAAATATAGCCTATGTTACTCCCAGTTAATGTAGCTTTCCATTAGTGAAATAATTTTTTAAAATCGCACCAGCCGTTTCCGAGATTAGCCGGAACAAACAGACAGACAGATAGACAGACAGACAGACAAAAATTTTAAAAATTGGTTTTTTTTTATGAATACCGTATATACTTTTAGTGCATTAAGTAAAAAGCTGCTAATTTGAAATTACAAACAGACACTTCAATTTTATTTATTTGTATAGATATATTATTTATATGTATATATATATATATATATATATATATATATATAATTTATATGTATATATATATATATATATACAGTAAATGATAACGAAAAGTAAATACAAAAGAATATCGCTTGCTTGAAGAATATAGTTTCTAATTGCACTAAACACACAAAGCATAGAATACAGCGTAGAGAGGTAATCAAGCTGATTTCATAATGTAGCAAAATGCTTTAAAAAATTGGGTGACTGGATGAGCAAGGAAAAAAAATCGTGATGCAGAAAATCGACAGCGGTCATGTCGTATGATTACACGGCATGTAAAAGATCCCAAGAGTGTCTGTTTGGCTTAGGGCACTCTCGGAAAAATTAAATCCTGGTACAAGTTCGCATTGTCAGAGCTCAGGTGCCTCCCTCTGTGGAGGAAACTGGGCGTCAAAATTACCTGCGGCGATTGGTATCCGCCTATACGGCGCCGCACTAAAGAGTGATACCAGCTGTTGGGGATGTACTGGGTCTGCAATGGTAAAAATACCAATCGGCAGCCCATTGGATAAAAAAAATAATAATTTTATTTTGAAAACCTTTAATATAATCTTCTTTTGAAACGAGATTATTGTCTCGATTAGTGTTCTTTCTTGAATAACTGTGATATTTTCTTAACTATGCATCCACTTAAAATTCCTTAAGATAATTTTTTATTTGGTCCTAAAACAATAATTTAAAAAAAAAAGAAACATAGTATATGTATGTTATGCAGTTCTTAAAAATTATATCATACTGTTATTTATTACAATGTATTTGTATATTCCACTTTCATTTTTTGACGTAAAACCAGGATTATTAAGCGGATGTGTAAATGTAAAAGTTCCAGGTGAAACTGAATGGCAAGTTACGAAAAAATTGTTTTCGTAAAAGATAGCAAAAATATGTATTGTTTAACTTTTCCCAATGAATAAAAGGCGTTCCATTAGTTTTTTTTCTCTCTCTTTTGCTTTTATTAAAAAACTCAGATTAATGTGAGATTTTTACACCACATGGAAACAACAAAATAATTTTACATAATAATTTTTCAACAAAACAAAATGTAACTTGGAATGAATTAAATTCAGCTATTTTTTAAAAAAAATCTGTTTATATAATAATAATAATAAAACTTTGCATGGAATTTAACAGTGATGAAATCTTTTGCGCAACATAATATCCTATTTCATGAAGAACTCTTCGTAAATAACAATACAGAAAAAAATTATGTCCGGTATGGAATACCAAATTTATTTTGATGTTTTTAAAATGTTTCAAATGTGCAACATTAAAACTTCGGAAGTCTTTATTCCACGATTTTGCCCCGCCCACTAAATGATCTGATTCAGACTTCTTTTTCAGTGCTCTGCACTGTTTTTGTAGCTCTTTTTCTCCCGCTAATTGTAATCTTATATAGTCATTTAATGTATATTTTTATTTCTATTTAACTATAAGTATTCTAAAATATCCAAGTATTTTTAATTAACAAAGGGCAAGAGTTAAAGCGTTACTGTCATTCAAAATCCTAAAGAATGGAGGTTAAAGCTCGGAAGCGCTAGGTACTCCGATCCCCCCCTCCCCTCCCAGCGATTCATTCCACGATTGCTCATTGATTTCTACTTCACAAATTTTATTGGCAGCAAAATTAGTTTACTTTTCTGCAGCGAACTCTGACTACACATCTCACGCTCCACTGTCAGATCAAATGAAATCAAATTAATTGATCAAATTAACTTTTCATGTAGGTCGATCAATCTCTCTCGTGACACAGCAATCAATTTTAAATAAGAACGTTTTAATTACGAATAACTGTATATATTTTATTAGAACGTCGATAAAAAAAATATACAGAATATTTTAGGCTTTAAATCAGAAATTGTGAAATATCAAAACAATGATATACGTAAATATTTTCTTCACAGGAAAATGCTTATATTAAAAAATTAATATGATAATGAAAAAAGAGAAAAACATAAAATACTTAAGTCAGTTTAAGACACGGTATTTTCAAACACAAGATCCGAAAAACTTTTAAAAGTCATTTACGAAATTATTTTTATAAAGAAAAAATGTTTCGTATTGCAAAATATTTAGTTTTATATTTAAATTTCTTTTCTTTGTTTTGAAACAATATTTATAACTATTTAAATTATACAATGGTTTTCGATATCGTTTAGGTTGGAACTACTCTTCCATATTATAATCGTCTACTTTCATTTAATAATTCGAATTTATTTGCTGATATATTAGGGGGGACAGGAAAGTAATGTCCTTTCTGCGTATGTCGATATTAGTTAGTCATTTATCAGCTCAATGTGTACTTCAATGGTGCCAAACTTAAAGGCTAACTTGGGCCAAGCAAACAAGGTTTAACTTTAAATAGGTCACAAAAAAAAAAAAAACGATATTTATTGAAACGCAGGTTTATTTCGAATAATACATTATAATAAACATGTATAAAAGAACAAGAAAAATGTAATGTTAGCGTCCTGACACTTGGCATCTCTTCTCTGCTACTATTTTTCCAATTTCGAAAGAAATTTTATTTATTTTATTATTGTGTGCCGATATATTGGTCGGACCGCAAAAATGTTCATTTTAGCCCGCGAGTTTGACACCCCTGATGTACTTCAAAATCGTGACAAAGACATTTTATGTTTAAGAGTTGCAACGGGTCTATTCGTGAGCCTCCTACTAATCCTCTTAGGAAAATCTATCTCTTTAAAAATATTATTCTATTGAAAACTTCTTCTCAAAGAAGAAGATGCGATTTATGTAAATCAGGGCTTATATTTAAGCATTAAGTTTTAGGTTCGAGAGAGAGGTTAGGAGTCAGATGATAGACTTAAGCGACAAAAGTAAAGTAGTGGAAAGCTAGTTGAGATTGAATCGTTGATTAATTACTTAATATTTAAGATTGAAATTTGATGATTTAGTCAAGAATATATATCTGAATTAGATTAATTTCGACTAAAGGTTGAATATATGAGAACGGAATTAAGCGTATTTTGAACGTATATTACTGAAACGTTCTAAAAAGTAAGTGATTCAATTATTAATTAAATATCTCGGCTACCTCGCTTTTGCTCCAGTACTTATTTATAGCTGCATTTCATAACCTGGGTTTGTGGGACTTATTAAAGGATTAATAAGTTATATTTGTTTTGATTATGGTTGGTATTCATTCTAACTCTCACTCACTAACGGATGTCAGGGGACATCCGTTACAGAGTGATTTGTATTCTCGAAAATATTTAAATCTTAAATTTTTCTTTTTTGCAGTTTATGGAAGAATGGCTAGACAAATGCTGAAACACGTGCATAACCTGCATTCTATGCTTTTTGAGTTACACGTGTACTAACGCACAATGGTTGATATCCAACTCTTTCGCGATGTTTATCCAAACGCATTAGACGTTCGGAAGTGCATAAGGTGGGTTTTTAAGTTCAAATCGGGTAATTTCGATCTTAACGAGACTCGCACTCTTCAGGAAGACGAACAGCTTTAGACACTGACATGTTAGGGGTTGAAGTGGAGGCAAATCCATGTCAGACAATCTAGGAATTGTCAAACACTATAAACCAACTTGGTCAACCATACGAGAACATTTGCAGCAGATTGGTAAAGTGAGAAGAGCAAGTGTTTGTGTCCTGCATAATCTGCCGAACAAAACAAAGCTGACCGATCCACCACAGGCAGCTTATTGCTTCAGCGGCACACTACAGAAATGTTTTTTGATTACTAGAGATGAAAAATGAGTCTCCTATAATAATCCGAAATGCTAAAGGCAGTCGTTTTCTCTCAAAATGCGCTTTTGTGTCTTTGGTGGACAAGCAGGGTCGTTCATTTTGTTAAAATCTGGATAAACTGTAAATGCAGACCTTTACTGTGTACAAGTAGATCGAGCAAATCAATCTTTAATTGAAAAGTACCAAGATGCTGTCAAATGAAAAAGTGTTATTCTGAAACTTGATAATGCAAGACCACACTGCGCAAGACGAACCCTGGAAAAAGCTAACGAATTGGGATGGGTGTTATTGTCTCACAACATCCATACTCGCCGATACTGCTCCAACGGATTTCCATTTATTCCGATCTTTTAAAGAATTTTTTAAGAGGTAAAAATTTGAAAATTCGTAGGATGTCCAAACTATTATCTCCAGATATTTTGCTCAAAAATCATTTGATTTTTGTTGATCCGCCATTGAAAATTTCTCAGTAGACGGTAAAAGGTTTTTTATAACAAGGATGATTACATAACTGATTAAAACTAAAAACTTAGTAAAAATCATTCTATTTGAATTTATCGTAGATAAACGACATTCCCTAATGTAATCATTTTTCGTCAGTTATGTTGCTAAAGCTGGCCTCTTTTGCAATCATACTAAATTTGTTAGTTCAATCAGAGAAATGAGTTGTATGCGTAATTAATGCTGATTGAACTTAATATGTATTTAATTTTTGTATGTTTTCGAGATAGGTATTATCATTCATCTGAAGATCGTTTTAGGTTTATAAGACTATATGGCATCTGTGGAAAAAACACTGACTCCTATGATTCAAAAATAATACTTAGATGTATATACTATATATTCTAAGTACCTTTCTTTTGATCACACGAATAAGACGATATTATAATAAGTAAACGTTAAACACGTATTACAATAAAAATTTTTTTCCCTTCTATAATGGGGCTGCGTATTATTATTTTAACCTTTACAGATCTAGTATATTCCCCAGGAGCTGGTATCTCTTTTTTAGCGCAGCACTAATATAGGCGATACCAACTACCGCAAGTAATTTTGATCCCTAGTTTTTTTGCCAGAGGGAGGCAGCTGAGCTCTAGACAATGCGAACCTGTACTATGATTTAGTTTTGCCGAGATCGCCCAAGCCAATCAGACACTCTAGGATCTTTTACATACCGTATAATTATATGACATGGCCGCTGTCAATTTTCTGCATCATGAAAATCCACTGACTTGGGCCAGGGTCGAATCTGTTACCCGCAGAAGGTCAGCGACAAACCTACTACGACATCTGCTGGTATAATAAAAAACATAAATACAGAAGGAAAACATATATATATACTTATACACACAATGCTAGTTTACTTATCAAATGATTCTTGTCAGTTTTTATTAAAATATTCAGTATGTTTTAATCCTCATGTTTTAATATCGTTTTCTTATAAATTATATTTTAGTTAAAAACTTGTACGTAAATAATAAAAACCATAATTTAGGTTTTGCGTGGAATTTTAAGTGAGTTTCAAGTGCACCCCACAGTATTTTACATAAAAAAAGTTGAAAACGTAGGTTTTGCTCTAGATAGTTGTTCTGGTAAAATGTCTTTATTTTTCACACTATCTTGTTCTTCAATATCTCAAAATTATGCGTTTGTCAATACTCTTTTACAATTATTGAAGGATAAAAATTCTTATGAGCTAACACAATTTCAGAAACTTAAGAAGTGATCTAAAAATTTACTAGAATTTACACTTTGTAAAAAATACACTGTATTCTTTAAACATTGTACTCTTTTAATACTAGAGAGTTCCGAATATCAAAATATAGTTTCTTATGTAAAACTTTATACCTCTTTTCTCGAAAACAGATTTTTTTTTACATATAAGAAAAACCAAAATTTTTGTCAAGTATTCGTTTTGACTTAAGGTTTCTTGAGGCCCTGGGCCCTTACGTAAAAGTAGACACTGTGCATCTACGCAAAATGTAGGCCCCGTCTATGTCCCAAGAAAGTACACAGTGCATAGCATTCGTTGATAAATACACGTACAAATTCGAAACAAAAAAATGTGCATGACTTACAATCGCACAAACCGTTTCGACCAACTGCCGCCGTTAGGTGGAATGATGATTGACCTAGGCATCAGTAGCGTAACGGAGAACAATTGTGCCCCCTGTAAAGTCAGGTTTGTGCACCCCAAGTTGGATTTTACAAAGGGTAGGTACTTGGCGGTAGTCAAGCTTAGGGCCCTCCCCCTCCCCCCGCGATGTACTTTACGCCACTGCTAGGCCTATACATGGACGATGGTCCTCACATGCAGCAAGTCGACATACCGTCCAAAATTACCAGTTTTTCCGAGAATACAACTGAAAATAACATTTGACAGTTGAAATTATTTGAATCATGATCTTATTAAGGCTGAGTCAAGGCCCTCATTTTGGCCGAGGCCCATGCCTTAAGACGTCCCAGGTGATGCAGCCATTTAAGAGTTAGATGTACAAGTTACTTTTAAGAGCCAGGTATAACTAACAAAAATATTTATCAGTTATCGAAAACACTCCCCGATCTCACAAACCCACAGTTCAGCAATGTTTGTAAATTATGCAAATCAAAATTTTAAAACAAGTAATTTATTCAAAAATATTAGTACATCTAATAGATATCATTTTAGAACTATTGGTAGTAGACTTTGCGTTTTTCAGTCCCCCCCCCTCTTTTAACTGAACCGAAATTCCATTTTACTGACTTTTTAGCTGCTAAATTTTGTAAAACCATATTTTCTTTTGTCAAATATTAAAAAAAAAAAAAAAAAAAGAAAGAAAGAAACGAATGAATTAACCAAGTTTGTTTTGGTAAACAATCGTAGCATATTAACGTTAGAATTGATAGCCTTTTTTTAAAAAAAAATTGATAAAGAAAAGAAAAAAAAAAATGAAAAATGGGTCTAAAAGGAAATACAGTTACAGTTGCTTTTGAAATTAGAGAAACACCTTTCGAACTAAAAGTTTTAATTTTCAAATGTTTCGGGGACAAATTATAGATACTTTCCTTTAAATTCTAATGTTGAAAAAAAAAATGTGTACTAAAAATGATACGATTTAATAATTATTTTTCCAATAAACTTCCAAGAAATATTTACGGAGGAAACAAAAACATTCGATTAACTTGGGTTTTATATATAAAAAAAAAAAATAATTCAATTTAGCTTGAAAACTAGATAAAAGTTTCCAAAATTTTCATAAAACAGACCATAAATATGCTCGTATTTTATACAACGCATTCACGAGAAGCCCCGCATTCTACATTGAATAAAATTTAATAAAATTCATCTACATATACATCTAATAAAATTTTTTTTAAAAAAAAGTCATTTATGCAGCTTCGAAAAATTCTACGTTTTACATCGAATTTCCACCCAAAATTTATTTTTTTCACGTTAATATTCAGCTCATTCTAAATATTTGATCTTTTTAGAATAGTAAAATTATATTTTCATGTGTGTATACCTATATATATATATATATAATCAATTTTTTGTCCTGTGATAAATGCTTTAATTTATAGGCGTGGTTCATCAACCTCAATATCCAGTGCATCAAAAAAAGTTACTCGAATAAAACAAATCACAAACGAAGAAAGTTTGAGTGAAAAATCCTGGAAGTAGGAATGCAGCCTAAAAACAAAGCCAGTACAGATTATCTGCGATTTACGGCCGGATTCAGAAAAAAAAAAGACCATGAAAATTGTCTGTCACGTGTTATTTATGTTTACTAACCATTGTTACAAGGAAAAAGAAAAATAAAAATATGCATTGTTTATGAATTGATTTAATGGATTTTTGAAGTAACGCGAAGCGTAATGATTTCAAATTTTTATTAGTAAAACAGTTTTTTGATGCATAATTAAAAAAGCTGCTTTATATGTGACTCAAAAAAGATAGCATTGCGTTTTATTCAGCCACAATTTAAAACCGTTTTTAAGCAACACACAAGGACAATTTTATTCGATGGCTCACAGCGTTTCACAAATCAATGAGTTCATGTTGCTTCAGCCGCAAAATGAGAAAGGGGGGGGGGAGTGTTAAATAAATTTACTAACGATTTCAATTAAGAAAAAAATTTACACTGATGCTTCAATATGTTACTGTTAATATTCAGTCTCATTTTACAAAAAAGTGCATAATGATCAAAATCAGGGGGGGGGGGGATATTGTGTCGAAATTAAATGTCAGTATCTTCGATTTAGATCAAGAGTACTCAACCTTTTTCCCCCGCTGGGCGCATTAATAAGGCAGATATTTCATGTGGGCCGCAATAGGAGGATTAATGGAAAAAACACCATAAGACCCAGGCAATATTGGACACTTAAAATGTGGAGAATTGATCAAAATATTAAAACTCCTTCTTGGCTTTTAATTCTATATTAATCTCTATTAAACACACATACAAATTTTCTTCATTTTTTACTATTTTATGGGGGAATTTCGGTTCCCTTTCATTCATGACCATACCCCCAGATAAAGCATATAAACAAAACTTCCAATCCGTTTGATAATTTGATTTTTTCAAAGGCTCTCTTATTTTTTATTTCAAACATTAATTTATCAAGTGCAGAATGGCAGCAAAGAGGAGTTTTGACTGAAATCAGTATTATTTGTTTATAATTAAAAATCATTTTTACAACCATAAAATGGTCCCTACTCCAGCTCATTCCCTATTCCACTGTTACTACTAACGCCCCGTTACATTTTCAAACAGAGGGAAAAAATCTTGCAATTCGCACCCGTACGATAACGACAGCAAAATTGGTCGATTTGATATTACGAGGATTTCCCGTTAAATTTTTAATACAGGCCCTTTGGATTTGGCGATTTTTATATAGATATTATGGTGAGATAATGAATTCATTCTGGCTTCCGGACATCTATAGCTAAGTGAAGTGGCTTGGCAATCGATTTTGGTTGCCAAAAGAAACTGACATCGCTAAGTATACTACACTTTATAACCGAAATATTTAGGGTAATGGGCCACTCAGAAAAGTCAGGAGGGCCACATGTTGAGTATCGCTGATTTATAGATAATTACAAAGGATTAATATATATATAACTGAATTTTCTCAAGAGAACACACATAAAAGTGAGTGATCATTTCAGATTTATTTAACATTATACTCTGAGGAGAAGTAATCGGATCATGGCTAGCGTGTCATGAGTTCGATCCCAGTTCCCCTGAAGACCCGCCGTGTAGGGGCTAAGCACGTTAAATCTGTCGAGAGCTTAAACGCCCTCCCGTTGGTATGGTAGTTAGGAGAGGGGGTGCCAGCTCAGGTGTCGTCCGCGTCACTTGACCATGGTTCAAAATTACGCGGACCGTCGCCAAAAAGCCCTCGTGTAGCTGAACAGTGCGACGTTAATATTCACTCACTCACTGAGGGAAGTAGTGCATGTTTTCAGTTAAACAGTTACTAAATCTAGAAGAAATTTTTGCTGCAGTAGAAGAAATCTCGTGTATAAAAAATGCCCCTCATTGAAATCTTCCGATTTTTTTAATAATTATGCTAGCTTAGAATATAACATACTCCTTTAAAAAAAAATCAAATTAAAAGCAAGAATCCTAATTTTTGACAAGATATTTCTTGACCTATGAAGTAATCAATTGAAAACGTAAGTAAAAAGGACCAAATACATAGAAATTTTCATAGGAAATATATAATTGAAGAAAATCCTAAAAGACACTTTAAAAGAACTGAAACAAAAAATTTAATCTTGAAATGCTTTTATATTTGCGTAATTATATATCACTCGTTTTCGTGATTTTCAATAATAATGATTGCTTCAAGAGACAAAATTTGTTTAAGTAAAGCATTAATATTAAAAACTGATGATCTATTGAAATAATACCAGTACTAATGCAGCTATTTTGTGTTCCATATATTTTACATTCTTTAAAAACAATTTTATTCATGATATTTAAAGATAAAATGATTGTAAAGTAATATATTTTAACTTTTTATATAATGATACCCAGTATTTAAACCGATTCACTTAAATTTCAAGAATAGAAATTCTATTTTAATAATACATCAGAATGCTGTATGCCGCCCATTAAGTATAGTGGTTAGCAATGCTGACTGCTGTGCCATAGAACCTGGGTTCAAATCCCAGAGAAGGCGCAGATGTTTGTAAATGTATAGAAGCCTTCATGACAATGGAGGTACTTTAAACAGCCATCAAGCAGCAAGTCCTCTCATGAGATTGGTGGAAGGTGAAGAGAGGTGGGAGGTCCCTGGCTGCCTGCCTTTCTCTCTCAAAACTGGGGTGGAAATGAGCCAAAACATGCTGTCACCTGCATGGTGCTCAAGGGAACGGCTAACCGGTAGGCAAGGGTACAATTTAACCCTTTGACATGGTGAATTTCGTGGACCTCGATCTGGCACACAGCAATCAGGTGGTATTAGTAACAACATAATGCTGTATTCAATTTCATAGAGGTACTAAATTATATGGTTTTACTTTTATTACGAAAAAAAATTTAAAAATAAGTAACTTTATTTTACCATGCAATATTTTACTTTAAAGGAACCTACAGTATACAGTATGGAAGTACATAAAAAATGTTCATGAGTTTATTATAAAATAAAGAAATAAAACCATAAACAAACAAAAATGGCGTTATCCATCTAAAGAAGGAAGATTACTGAAAATATATTTTGGTGTAGATTGATTATTGAAAATGCATTTTGAGACCACAAAAGGGCTATTGGCAATGGACCTCAAAATTTTGAGCTATGTTCATATAATGAGGAGAACACTTATGTGAATTCTGGACCCTACACTCAAAACTTCCCCTTCACACCAATGTGAGTATTTTAGACCTTGATAGATTTAACGAACATCAGGCCCTCTACACAGTGAGTCTTAAATGTGGCACCTCCAAACACCAGAAAAACAGTTTCAAGTAGAAAAAGTTATGTTGTAACAACTAATAAAGTTAGTTAAGTTTTAATGCAAATGTAACAGATATGATTTTACTTATTGTAATTATTATTCAAGTTACAAATAAATGACGTAGAAAGAAATTTAATATGTGCTAAATTTCTTTGTGTTTGATTATAATATTTGATACAAACAACTGCAAATTTTATAGCCTCAAACTAAATAATAATTTTAATTATATTTAAAAAAAGGAATTTTTTTTTTAGTTTAAAGAGAATATGAAAATAAAATGATCAAAACCCAAGATATTATTTTTTTAAAAGCAATGAATGTCATTGGTGTCAAAATTTTACTTTTTAAATCCTCAGTATTCTTTCTATATAAAAGTTTTTTGCAATGATGTAATATATTTATTCATTTATCTTACACATCAGAACAATAATAAAAGAAAATTAGTCCTGTTTAATATTATGGTTACAAATTTATTGCAGAGTAAAATTTTATCAGAAAAGCAAAATTCTATATATACCAAGGATCACACTGGAC
>BMAO01017720.1:0-15902 GCA_019973975.1 Trichonephila clavata
TATTTTAATAACTAGCTGTTACCCGCGACTTCGTTCACGTAGAAATTTACAAAAAAGTGTTTTGTTCAATTCACAGATCTTACGAAAACTTAATAATTCTGTATTCCACGTTAAGAAATACATACACGCTATATATATATAGAGAGAGAGAGTTTAATGTCATTTTTTTACTTTGTGAATCAATGTTTTGTTTTTATATTTTTGTGTTCTTTCTGCTTTTTGGTGTTTATTGTTTTATTTTTTTTATTTTCTTTGTTTTTTGTTAATTTTTGTGTGGTTTTTTTCGTATAAATTTATTGAACATCCTCTCTATATACAGTATTAAATTTATTGAAAAATCTCTTTATATACAATATTTGGTGTACGATTTTCTTGAGCTAAAACAAAAACGCCAGTGGCATTCCTCGCACGTGAACATGCCACGTATAGTTGGCCATGTGAAAAGCAACTCTTAGTTAAATCTATGTCAACTTTGCTTAACGTTTGCCCTTGTGACTTGTTAATTGTCATAGCAAAGCTGACACTTACAGGGAATTGTAGTCTTTTGAATTCAAACGGGAAATTCGATGGTATTATGGGAATTCGTGGTATAAGTACTATGTTACCTTTTCCGCATCCGGATATTATACGACCTTCTATAACGTTTCTTTGCAATGACACTACTCGCAACCTAGTACCATTGCAAAGTTTTGGTGGGTTTAAATTACGGAGTAGTATGATGGGAACGCCAATCTTAAGTTCTAGCTTGTGAGGAGGTAGACCAGGCACAATTATACTGTTTAAAAATTCTGTTGGATAACTAACCGTTTCATCCGGATTGCAAACTGTATTGATGGAAAGGTATGTTTGTGATTCACCAGGAAGCTTATTTAACATGCGCTGATTAAGCGCAGTAACCTGGTCGTTTATAGGTGCTAAAATGATCTTTCACACAACACGAATCTTCTTTTATATTGAGATTGTGAACATCATCATAAATGCTATGTTTTTTATCAAAATCTGAAATATTTTCATGAATAAAACCTAACAATGTTTAACATCGATTTCTAATTATTATACTTAAGTTCAGCTGTTAAAGTTAAAACAGCTTAAATATAACGAATTAAAAAAACTCACAATTAAGAAATTAAGAACAATTTGAATTATTTTAGAAACAACTACCTACGCAGTTAACTAAATAAAATAACCTAAGAGTAATTTATCAAAATCTGAAATATTTTCATGAATAAAAACCTAACATGTTTAACATTGATTTCTAATTATTATACTTGAAGTTCAGCTGTTAAAGTTTAAAAAAGCTTAAATATAACGAATGAAAAAAACTCACAATTAAGAAATTAAGAACAATTTGAATTAAGAAAAACAGAGAGGTAGAAAAATGAAAGATACCTTGAAAATTATTATTCTTCGATTACAATATAAATATTAAGCAAATAATAACTATTGTTTAAATGTGACTAAAAATGTAAATAAAAAAAAGAGAAAGGATTAAAACTTATCAATTTTTGTTTCTTGCATTGCTTTTTGCTTATGAAGCCTTGATTTATTATTTTTAAAAGTGCATCCGAAACAGCCGATGCTCTACTTAACTGAACAGTGAGATAACTATCATAAAAAAAAATTATGGCACGTGTCAGCGAATTATGATGTGCGCGTAACACTGTTATGTCTCATGAAGAGCATCGGTCGCCAGTAACCAAAACAACGACTTCATTAGCTCAGCTTGGCGTTCAATTTGGCGTTCATCTTGGCATTCAGTTTCACGTTCACCCGTATAGTTTCCGTTCCCGTAAGAATACGGGAATAAAATATAGCCTATGTACTCCCGTTAATGTAGCTTTCCATTAGTGAAAGAATTTTTAAAATCGCACCAGCCGTTTCCGAGATTAGCCGGAACAAACAGACAGACAGACAGACAGACAGACAAAAATTTTAAAAATTGTTTTTTTGTTATGAGTACCGTATATACTTTTAGTGCATTAAGTAAAAAGCTGCTAATTTGAAATTACAAACAGACACTTCAATTTTATTTATATGTATAGATTGCTGGAATGCACAACGCGATTTGATTCATAAAATCACTCTCTTTCGGAATTACTTTTATGAGTAGAATATGAAATAATTATTTTTAATCTTTATTATAGGAAGTGCTTTGAGACAAAATATTCAGTAGCAAATACTGCAATAACTTTTCATTTCAGATTCTATCGATACGAAATCATTAAAGTAAGGTGCAAATAGTTATAGGAGTGATTTAATCGATTCGTTTTTTCGATAACGGGGCATTGCACAAATATAATTGGAAACAGTTCATTAGCAGCCTGCATTAAGTTAATGGAATATTTTAAAATAAATAGTATGGAGAGATATTTGCTCGTGGTTTTAAACCGCGTTCTTATTATACTATGTTACATATTCTTCCTATGATCACATTAGCATGTAAATTAAATTGTTTTAAAATAAACCGTTGATTTGTAAGTTCAATCAATTTAGTTGTTAGATTTTATCAAACAATGTATCAATGTTAAACTACATCAAAGAACTCTATATTAGATGGCACATTTGTTTAAGCTACAATGCATAAATTATTTTTATTACATTTTTACTACGATTTTTAGCAGCGATTTAAAAGTATTTTTTCTGTAATTTTGAAGTAATCCAATTCTCAACAGATCTCAACAAATAAATGTCATATTTTTTTCATTATTTTTCCCCACAAACTAAGAAATCGAAGTTATTATTTTTGATGTATAACCTCTCTTGTATTAATTGTTAAAATTACAGAAAACTATTTATTGTTTCAATATTTTCAATATTACGTAACATCCATTTGGATGCGTGAGACATTTATACGTGTTTAATTAATCATATTAAATTGAATTTGTTTATTGATAAAATATTTCTTTAAACTTTTATTTAAATACCTTAACTTAATACAATTTATATTTTTATACATTTATTTATGTGTACTACTTCTTTTTTTAAATTTTCTTACTTTATGTATAGTTGTATGTACATTTACTTTTTCTGTTCCATTTTTGAATTAAACGTTTGCATTATTATTTCACTCTTACTTTTGAGTGCTTTAGAATTTCTATAACTATTGGCAGAATTTAAAACTATTATTGGAGATGTATTTATCGAAATTGAATGAAAATTTAAATGGCAATAAATAAAAAAAAGCTAAATTTTCTTTTTTAATAGATTTTACAAAAACACCCAAACAATAATTTTTCATTTTTATTTCCAGTAATATAGGCAAATAAAGGAAAAGTTTAGCTTCTTTAAACAATGTTTAATTCTATAATTTTAGCTGAAAAACTGAGAGCTTGCTATTATATTACTCCGCCCAATGTGTATCTACATTTTTTTCGCCTTGTTAGAATTATATTAACTTCGTATCTCATCAATGATTATGTACAGGACGATTCATAAAAAAGTATACACTTTCCATGTGTTGTAAAAAAGTAATAGTAAAAGACAGACAATACGTCAGCGAGCCATAAGGTAGATGTACTCTCAAATTATCTGTCTAGCCCATGAAAGAAGTAACATGAGAAATAGGGGAGGTGTCAAGCGACTAATCACTCGAAATGATAGTTTCTTTAGTGCAGTGTTTCTCATACTGTGGGGCGCGTCCCCCTAACGGGCGTTATAACCCTACAAGGGAGGCGCGAGCATATTGAAAAGCGAAAACAAAAAGTAATCTTAAAAAATTATTAATTTACTGAAATAAACAAAATACATTCTGACATAATAAAAATTGAAATACACATTTACACTAATGTAAAACACTTGTATAATCAGTACTATGCAACGTAAACTAATTTATAACTATACTTAGTTAGGAACAAGTTTAAAAGTTAACAGTGACCCCATGGGTTTGTCATATATATAAATGGAATGGAAAAATGAACACTTATCTAGTTAATTTGCACAGGTTTCAAGAAATCCATTAAATGCCGATTAAAAAGTACGTGATACGCTCATCAATGACACCGTTTAACAAGTAGGCGAACGTACGTGGTGCATTCGGGGGGGGGGGAGATGAATAAATAAGCAAATCCTTGTAATGAGTAAATCCTTCGCGAATACTGTAAATGTCATTTTATTGCATTCCAAAGCCTTCGGAATAAATTTATATGGATTACAGTTCATAGAAAAGATCGTACTGTGGAAAGATGTATATGTACGTCCGGAGTAATTAACGCACTGGCTGAGCGAGATGTTTATATACGTCGGCAACACTAAAGAGGTTAAATTCGTATTATAGATTTAGTGTCAAAGTATAGTATTATTGAATTTAATACATTATTATTGTATGGAGGGAGAGAGGCGATGAAAAACATGATTGAATATTAGGTCGCAAACGTTGAAGATTTGAGAAGCACTGTTTTAGTGGAATACTCTTCTTGATTCTGGAATTCAGCAAAATTGATTCCACACTACTATGGAACATTTTTTTATGGTAACAATTCAGAAAAGAACTTCCAACTAGAATACAATCTAACAATAGCACAAAAAATTTAAAACTGCGGACAGTTATTGCAGGAGTTAAAGTAATGGATGAAAGGGAAAGGGATTAACGGCTGGATAAGCGTCGTGTGGCTAATGGTCCTCACATAGAATATTTGTGACTGTCACTAAACAAACTTAACAGAATCCAATAAAATTCTGTTACTGGTTACATTCACTATATTACATAGTTTATGATTTATAATAAATCAAAACTATATACATCTTTATGCATCATACTGTATACATATGCATATATATATATATATATGTATGTATATATATATATATATACAATATCATAAAATGAAAAAAATACATAGTATAATAAATTGATAATACTAAATTATACCACTAACAAAGCTAGAAGATACCAACCAGATTTCAAGAAACATAACTATAAAAATAGTGGAAAGATATATTGTACAAGAATTAAATAAGCGTATGTATAGAGCAGGAAACAGATTTAGAACTTTAAAATGTAAAAAACCAGAGGAGTCAATGGAGTAAAATGGAGACCTATTATGATTTCTGTAGCTGTTACTGAATTAGGACCAGCAAAATCAAGGTTAAATATATTTAACGAATTCAACCTTCCCGTACAGCAGAATTTTTCGACATAATAGCAAAACAAAACCATATATATATATACATATACATATATATAAATTCATACAAAACTAAGAATTAATGAAATAGATTTTATAATACCTATAAAAACCCGCCAAAATATAAGTAGACATATAAAAGTCAATATACTAAAATGAAAAAATATTATGTTTTCTAGAGCTGTCACTGAATTAGAACAGTGAAATAGGTTTAGGCTTGCCTTACGGAATCCTAACCTTCTCCATCCAGCTGAACTTCTTGACAAAAAAGAGCAACATAATGTCAAGAAAAACTTAAAAAGAAAAATTAAACCAAGCCTAATAATAGCACGTGCAAGCAAATGATGATTTATAACGAATAAACTGTATTGAGAATGGCTATCGTAATATTGTATAATGTTAGATATTGAAACAAATAATACAACAACAATAAGGACTTAACTTACCGAAAGTCTTAAAATACTTGAATAATAAACAAATTATTACATTAAAAAATGCATGTCAACTACTGTAACATCAATCTTTAATTGATGTTACTCTTTAAAAAGTGCGATGATCTAACAATCAATTTAACTATGGCGCCACCTACATGACTCTATAGCATAGGTTCTCAACGCGGGCAATAACACCCCCTTGGGGTGTTTCAGGCTTTCGGGGGGGGCAGTAAAAGACCCAGAGAAAATTAGGGGACGTTGAGATGGCACGGAGAATCTTGGGCAGATAAACGAAATATAGTCTAAAAAAGACTAAAAAAACAAGCTGGTTATGTACTAAAAAACGTACGTTTACCTTATGTTGATTGTGCTATTTAAATCATTTCTATATCACATGTACGAAAATTCATATATTTTGGTAGTTGGGGAAGGGAATGAAAAACTTAAGGATAACATTACATTCAGACCTACATTAAACTGAATGATAGAGCACCTTTTAATTTCTGTAGTGCACGTGTCGTCTTCGTCTGTGAACAGTAGGAAAAAGGTTTCATCCACTGCATGTCATTATGCATATTATTCAAGAAACATAGTTAAATATGTTAACTAAGAATTAACGTGTGATTCATTGAAGGCTGAAACTGCCAATTTATATTTATTTTGAAAGCAATAGTTTTTTTGTTATGAATTACTTCTTATCATCAAACCCCGTGAAGACTAAATCTAAGACTAAACTTATCTAAGACCCCTATCTAAGACTAAAATATATAATTCAAAAACATTTAAATATATTTGTGACAATAGCTATTTCAGATTAACAAGTATAAAAATTGGGGTTTTAGAAAAAAATTAAATTAAAAAATATATTCTAATAGTAACAGATTCTTATTTTAAATTTAACTCTTGTTTTCACCATGTGTTATGTACACTCATATTTCTTCAGAGTGGGGGGAGGAAGGTCTGAAAATATTCACTAGAAGGGAGGAGCGCCGGTTCAACGAAGGTTGAGAACCTATGCTCTATAGTAATAAATACTAATTCTAAGTCAAAAGAATAATTGGAGAGATTCATGAAAAATGTAATAAACTATTTAGTTTTATTATAATAAATATATTTGAATAGGAAGCTATTTGGATATTCACAGTGTAAACAAACTTTACAAAATCTATTAAAATTATCATATTTTTCTGATTCGTCTGAAACAAAATCATTTTTCCTTTGTATATAAATAATTATTATGTATTTAAATAGCTATACAATATGCATACTTCTTTAGAGAGTTTCATAGGTAATGTATATGTATATATATATATATATATATATATACGTTTGGAATAAAAACATCCCAAGAACGCCTGAAGTATGGAATAAAATGTGTCAAAAGGGTAACCGTGTCATATACAGTTCCTAAGGTATTTGTAAAACTATGGACACGCCTAATGAATTTTGAAAATAACACAATCCATTTAAATGACATCGTGTTACCGGATTTCCTGATGCAATAGTCCCACAAATAAAGGTAATGAGACCATAAATCCTTTTAATGAAAGTCAGACAAACAATTTCCGGGATTCGTATCGATATTTCATAATGGTAAATATTTATATATCATTTGTGAGAAGTTATATCGCCATAAAAATGATATTGACAGGATATTATGAATTACATAATAAAGACAATTGAGATATATTTAATGAATTACTGATGTTATTGGTTATTTTCGAAAGTATATTTTTCTGGTAATACACTGATAATTTATTATAATAGTGCTATTTTTCATTTGAAATCAGATTTAATTTGTTTTGGCACTTGAGTTCTCTGATACAAAAATATGAGGCTGTTGGGCTAGAAGGCAAAACATTTGTGGTTAGGAAAGAAATTAGTTGAAAACTATACCGATTGCTTTAATTTAAATTTTATACAGAAAATGTATTATTATATATTATTTATCATATTAAAATCGCAAATCACTTTAGAATACACAAATAAACTTATGTAAATACCTTCTTAGTTAATAGGATATAATTATGAATTGGTAAAATGTCTTTCAAAAATTGGAGATAAAATGTATGATATACATGAGCGTAATATGTTCTTAATTTGGATTCATTGCTTTCATGGTCTTGTTTAATTTTAATTAAAAAAATTAGGAACTAATTAATGCCAGTTGAATGAGAAACGAAATATCTCTCGATTTAAAAAAACTATTAAAATGACTACTTAAGTGTTCATTTGTATTTAAATTCCAGTCTAGTAAAATACTTAATGCTTGTTTTACGATTGACTTGTTTAATTTTTAACGAGATATATATGTATTTCAAGGTAAAAAAGAAAATTGAGAATTATTCATTATAATGAATTGTTTGGCATGCACAAAATATGCATTTTTGAGGTATTTGAAATAGAAATAAATTATTTAAATAACAATAACAAATTCTTACATAATACTAAACTTGGTTTCTTACACATTTTCCAAATTAATAGATTTAACTTTTTAATTTTTTAAACATTTTTGAAAGGCACAATTCTTGTCTAATGAAATTTCTTGCTTTTATATAGGTGATAAAAACTTTTCTTACTTAAGTGAATGATGTATAATTAAGAAAATAATTATTTCAAAATGGTAAACATTTTTGTCATAGTTGAATATAAATTGTTCATTTTTTTTGTAATATTGCTTTGTGCTTACGTTATTACAGTTTAATGTCTGTTTAGTTAAAAATATTACACAACTGTAATTGAGTTTGAGATACAAGAAAACAAATAATATTTCCATTAAAAAGTGCAGATTGCTCTTTTTTTAAAATCTTTAATGCAATTGCTACTTTATCGAATATTAGGTTCAACAACTTTATATTAATTATTTAAGTAGCAATATAATGCTTGGCATGGTCAAAAATATCAGATTCCAATATGCAAATATTTATGTGAATCATTTGAATTATGATTTGTAAAAAAACATTATTTTAAAAATTTGATAAATTTCAATATTTCTCGAGGTTTTCTTTAATTTGTGTATAGCTGTAAAAATTGACATAAAATTATGATTCAGTTCATAAAATTAAAAATAAAAGTGTCCTTCAATTCAAAAGTTTTAAAAATTATATTTGAAAGCAATTTCGAGAGAAAAATTTATATTATGTTAAAAATGCATAAACTTCAAATGTTTTCCTGAAGTTTAAATTAATACAGTCTCAAAGAGTGAAATGAGAATTTTGCACTTAACAGTACTGATTGATTTTTCCTTAATGAACGTTTCATCAGAGTTTCAGAAATAAGATTCCCAAATAAGTTTAATAAAAGTGTATTAAAAGCCTTTAAGTGTATTATTATAAGCATTCCACTAATTTTAATACTTTTACTTAAGAATAAAGTCACCGAATATTGTAGAAACAGCATAAGAGCTTTCCTTCTGGGCTGAAATTATTTAAATTGATCGTATGAAAACAGTAAATATGCAATAAATCTTGTCTATAATAAAAGAAACCTTCTTTAATATGATATTGAAATGCTACTTTATTAAAATACTGGCGCTCGAGCTTTGCACAGTTTTGCTTTTTCTAACATGAAATAATATATAAAATTACTTAAAATCTCCCTTAGGAAACTATAAAATGTTTATTGGATTTAAATTTTCTAAAGGAACTAATTCCCTTCTTCCCAGAAAGATTAATATTCGAAAAAAGAGAGAAAATCATATGGAGAGGAATTAATTACCCTAACATGTGAATTCTTATAAATTCCATTTATTTTCATATAAATTATAGCTTAAAAAATCCCTACTTCATCTTATAATATTTTATTATTAGCAATGGTCCTCATTAATTTGAAACATGGTCAAGTGAGAAGGATAGCTTTCTTGATTTGATAACTCATTCACCAAACTTATGATGTATAACTTTCATCAAAATTTATACATAGTCTTACAGTGTCACTATATCCCACAAAGTAATCTTCTAATAAAAATGACTAAATATTTTTTATAATAAAAAAAGGAAATATATCCCTATTTTTCAATAAAAATCATAGAATCAGAAAAATGCTTAATCCTTTGCAGGAACATAAGGTTGCTTAGAGTAAAGATTAGTGTGTGCAACTGTTTATTTTGTTTGTTTACTCATAAAAATAAACTAAAATCATTGCAATGTGAATTTTTTTACCAGTGTGTAGTTTTAGCAGGCAATTGCATCCATTTAGTCAAATGCATTTTATTACTGCATAAAAATATACTTTCAGAGCATAAGACATATAAGAAATAATAGCATAAGACATGTAAGAAAGCACAGTATTATGTTACGGCACATGACACTAAACTGAAATAAACATGTCATTACAGTTACGTTATTCATTCGGTTTATGTTTTTTTTACAGTATGTATAAAAAAATGTAAATAAGGTTATAACTAATTATATCAAACATCAGTGTAACTAGGGGAGGAAATGTCCCTCCTAGTCATGAAACGGTTAATTAGATACCAAAGACAAAATGTATTCATACCAAAACAATTTCGTTCACGAAAATTCTTTTTGCTATCCATAAATTGGCAAAGTTGCTGAAAGGATCTAGATTGGTTCTATGGACCAAAATAATACACGGGTGGCATCTTTTAAATAATAAGGTGTAGGAAGAGGCTGAATACAAGGGTTGTTGCAAGAATATATAAATAAAGCTATTTGCTGCCTAATTAAGATTGCAAATTCTTGTTTTAAAAACAAGCAAATGAAACTGTATATAAAGAATACCTAATAGTTATATCTTAACATTTTAGCAGTTGTTTTTCAAAGTCATTTCTGGAACTTACTTTGCTTAAAATCTATATTTAAATCATATTTCATAAGAAAATATAACTTCTCTCCGTATGCTAATGATACTTTCTCAGTCACACTCAATATAAAGTAAATCAATATCTACTTGGCTTTTGCCTTGCAAATGTGTTAAATAAAATTACCAAAATAAGGGGGAAATAAAAGTTCTTCTAAAATTGAATTAAAAATCATAGCAACAGAAGCAACACATTTTTATCCAGGAAAAAACTTCTCTACTAACAAGTTCAAATTCATAGCACCCACATACCATGTTATCAATCTACCGAATATGCCAGTACCATGCTAGATTACCTTCATCAATCACCCAAACATTCCTTTTTTATAAATACCAGTAGCTGCGATAAGAGTGGTTGAGTCATCCAGAACCTAACAGGATTGCTCAGGAAGGATGTTGCAGAGGGAGCTCTTCTCATCATTTCTATACTCAGTTGTGAAAAGAATTAATTTTTTGATAAATTTCTGGTAAACCTAAATTTCAGCTTCCTAAAATAATTTTATCTAGAATCTGAGGTTCTCAACGAGAGTAAACCTTTTGTGTTTTTCTGTCTATAAATATTCAGAATAATCCAACAGAAAATTTTGTAAAATGGAAGATTAATTTTAACTATTTTGATATAGATAAAAATATTTAAATACACTATGTCTCAGCCTAATACTACTGTTTAAAACATTTTACACAAAATGCAACGCCTTCAAATTACGAAATTATATGACAAAGTGCAAGGATTGAAACAAAAATGTGTATGATATACCATTTTATGATCCTTCTACTTTTTTTTCCTCTTAATTATTTCTTATATTGCCTGATTCAACAACTTAAACAGATATTTTGTGCTGAAATTATTTATTACCGGGCTCAAAATCCTATATTTGGTGTGCTTTAGAAGTTTCAAAAAGAGGGAGGGGTGCTGGTTCAGATGTCTTCCTGCTCATTTGACCGTGATTCAAAACAATGAGGTCCGTTGCCAAAAATCCTAGATTTTCTTGAAATGTGACATTAATGACTGTTTATTCATCTATTTTTTCAAAATGAAAGAAATATGTTTGCAAGAACAATGCAGTAACAATATATTGTTGGACCTCCATTTTGAGAACCTATATTTAGAGATTTTTTCCTGGAACCAAGAACATTTTATTACTTTCTTCGTAAAATAACATCCAAATATTGAAGTACACTTTCTGTTTAAAGAACTTTTTCTCTTCTGATTGCAATTTTTTATCCCTATTTTAAGTAAAAACATTTCTGCACATTTCAAATTATTTTCTCTTTTAAAACATTTTATCTTGAGAAATTGCCTTGAACTGGTTTCACCAGGTACCTAACTAAGATAGAGCAATAACATTGACGTTAATTTTTTCAATTAAAACACTCAAATAATATTAACTGATTTATATCGGTAATTAAGTTTAAGGACGCATGTGATAGTGTATGCTTAAAAGTACTGTTTATAAAACGATGCATGTTTAAAATTACTCGAAGACTGAAAACTAAAAATGTCATTAAAATTCATTTATTTTAATAAAAAAATTTTTTTATCAAATTCGAAATACAATGCATTTTTGGGCATTGGTTTTTTCCTTGCAAATTTCATATTTTGACGGATAAGATTCATAAATTAAATATATATTAATTTTAAAAAAGGCGTTTTTTAATAAATAAAACTTTTTTTTAATTATATATAAGTTTATGAGCTCAAAATTTGTTACGTGTGGCTTCTAAGAAAGTAAAGATGAATCTCTATTTAATGAATTTTCCATATAACGAACGTTTATTCGGGATTCAGCGACTTTGTAAAATAGAAGTCCGAGAGGAGTTTTAAAAGCCTTTTAAGCAAAGGCTCTTAAAACTTCTCTCTGCACATCTGCAGTGGCCTTAGAAAATTAGAATTTCTTACATTCTTGAAATATGTGTGAATTTGGTCAAAGAGAGTAACAGATAAAAAAAGTTTAGCATTATGTTTCTCCTTTTTTCCCAACAGAGTTTTAGGTACCTTTTGCAACTAAAGCATTTGGAATAAACTTAGCCCCCCCCCTTTCTTTTGTTTCAGCTTCTCTTCTAAAAGTAATCGTTTTCAAATCACCCTATCTGAGTAAGAAAGAATATTTGAAAAAGCGAAAGAAAAAAAAAGAAGAATATGTATAATCGCTGATAGATTTTTAAAGAAAATCTCTCTCTGAAATAGTCGTTTCTAATTAGAATCATCAAACAAAAACCTACATTACATCACAAAGCTTCGGGAATGTAGAGAAAGATAAGACTCGAAAAATGACGAGCGTAATTGATTCTTAATCGTTTTTAAAATGGTGTTTTACAGCCAGAACCTATATTATTTCTTATATCTCTCTTCAGATAAGTACTGGCCTGAACGATGGATCATTTTCAAAAGGAATTGTTTCAGTGTAGGGCAAAATGTCCGTATTTTAATTTTTTTTAAGATATCCAACTTTTAAAGATTTGAATGACTATTGAAGGCTTTAAAAATCCCAACTTATTTTCCACTCTTTTTATAAAAGTACGTGTTCTTTATTAGCTCTTAGATTTCAAATATTACTACATTTTTTTCAGTTATTTCCATATCTCAGACGAGTTGTCTAAGAACAGATTGATTTTAAAATAACTTTAAAATGCTTCTTTATCTCAAAGAACTTGCAAATGCTGAGATTTTTATCCTTTAATATAGATATTTTTTTTTAAATAATGCAAAATATATAAAGCATTTACATCACTTCTCAAATTACCTAATCTATGTACAAAGAATTTTTTTTCAAACTGTGGGGCGCGCTCCCTAGGTGGCGTGCTGACCCTACAAGCAGGGCGCATGCGTATTGAAAATCAAAACCAAAAGATTATTTAAAAAATATATATATTAATTTACTGAAATAAAAACAAATAAAATACATTCTAAAAATAAAAATAAAACAAAATTTGCGCTGATATAATACACTTAT
Source organism: Trichonephila clavata (assembly GCA_019973975.1). Taxonomy (NCBI): domain Eukaryota; kingdom Metazoa; phylum Arthropoda; class Arachnida; order Araneae; family Nephilidae; genus Trichonephila; species Trichonephila clavata. The sequence goes on from BMAO01017720.1 coordinate 13,333, forward strand.
AAATATATTAGCGCTGTACAATGTATTTTATAATTAATTTAATAATACTAAGTTAAGATAAGTTTTATAATTATCTGTGACCCCGCAGACTTGCCATATATATATATATATATATATTAAAAAAATTATCACTTATCTTCATAATTTGTATGGTTTATAATTTATCCTTAAATGGCAATTAAATTTATGCGATTCGCTCCCCAATGCCACCGTTTAACTCGTGGGTGAGAGTATGTGGTGTATCGGAGGGGGGATAGAAAAGAATAAAGAAGCAAATCCTTTGAAAAAAGCAAATGCTTCCAAACAAACAAACACTTTTAAGGTCATTTCATTGCATTCCAAAGACTTCGGAATAATTTTATGGATAGCAGTGGGCACAAAAAATCGTATATATACGTCCTAAGCTATTAAAACACAGGCTGAGGCAGACGTTTATACTTAAAGTCTTATTGTAGGTTTAGCTTCAAAGTATATCATTACTGATTCCAATACATTGTTATTGTATGGATGGGGCCATGAAAATTATGATTGAATATTGGTCGCAATATTGAAAGTTGAGAATCACTGTTATATTGTGTATATTAATAGTTTCAAATGCAACTTCAGTGTTCCTATTATTATATTTCTCGATGATGCTCATTTACTGTTTGGTGAAAAACATTAAAAAATAGTCATTCATGTCCCATAATCCCTATTATCTATTTTAGAATGACAGAATAAATAAATTTTAGTTTTGAAATATATTATTATGTATATGCATAAACCTATTTAATAAAAATATGTGTAAGAAAAGGGAATTTTTTAATAAATACCATTACTATCAAATAGATTATTATTGTTTATCTACAATATGAATAAAATGATGGATATTTTTTTAAACAATACGCTTGTGAGTGTAGTTTGAATAATGTAGCATTTCGTTTTTGAGTGTTCACTCCGAATGAAACGAAATCCAAAATTCCTGATGAGATGAAAAGCCTTTGCAAACATATTTTTTAATAATCAAGAGAAAACAGTATTTTTAGTAATAAGTAACAATTAATAATTGATGAGCAAAATATTTCATCTATAATTAGATTCCATAATAAACCACATTAATTTTGCAACATCTTTTCGTTATCTTTTTCATCCAATGGAGTTGAATAAACGAATAAAAGTCTTTTTTATATAATTTTAGACTGCGTGGTAAAAATAATTTCGTAGTTAATTTTGCATCTATTGTATACAAATATAAAGTTATTATAACTTTGTTTTTTTATCTTTTCAGCCCAACCAAAATTATTGAATTTTTATAAGTGTAAAAGTGAATATTGGTACACATAAGTTTTTAAAGTGATAAATGTACAGTATATAAATTTCGTAATGTATGGCACATAGCAGTATTTAGTGGAAAAATTTACAGTTATAAAAATATGGAAAACTGATTATTTTACTATATATAAACTGGTTATTATACTATTAATTAATTATACCTTTCCAAATCAATGGCTCATGTAATGTTCTATAAAACATTACTATTAGCCTTATTATTTTGGCTGACAGGAAACTTAAGCACTCTAGAAGAATTTGAAACAGATCAAGGTAATTTAATAAAACACGCAATGGTTAAAAACGACAACTTCATTTAAAGCGGAAATACTTAAACTAATGTTTTCCTACTGTTTATGAACAAATCCTTTATGAATTTCAACACGGAAGTTATAACACATATTAAAGTGTATACCACTCTTTCCTTTGTTGCGAGTTATTACAAGACGTTATTTATCATTTAAGTTATACAGGGTGATTAAAAAACATGGACAAAATTTTGAAGGGTGGTAGAGCTTCATAAAATAAACGATTTTTTTATTTAGGAATACATAATTGAAAGTTCTGTGCTGAGGCATAAACATAAAAAATAACACATTAATGGAAACGTTAAATGTTATTAACAGTATATTTAACGAGTTATTTTGTAAGAATATGTTATAGCAGTTTTAATAATAACATCCACCAACCTTCATGTGTGCTTGGCTATCTTTATGGCTTCATTAGTTGACAATATTGGTGATAGTTGAAGGCAGCATATGGTGTGCGATTGATCTGCTGCACCAGGAAAATCGGAATTATCCAGATTGTGGTCGTTGCGGGTGACTTTACTAATAGCGAAAAGGCAGACATGCATCTTATATACGTTGCGGTTAATGGTAATATCAGAGCAGTGGTAAAGCTGATCAGCAACGCTTTCCAATTAGACACTTGTCGGACCATAAAGTTTCGAGCAATTACATCGACAGAACAATTGAAATGGTTCATTTATCGCTAGTACTAAAGGAATGAATAGATCGAGGACTACTTGTCAAACACACTTGGAAGAAGTCATCGTAGACCATACGAACGAAACACCCGCACAAGTACAAGGCCTGTAGCATGCCATCTACATGTCTGTCAACCAAAGTTTCGTAGAGGTTTACTGTGTACTGTTGGTGTATGCAATTTCTAAAACTGTTTTGATATTTTCTGTACGGAATCATTCATTTTTCAATGCTGCTAATGAATGTTTTATGCTTCTGTTAATGTGTAATTTTTTT